>JAGGAT010000194.1:0-56284 GCA_017657195.1 Termitomyces sp. T70a | reverse complement strand
AGGTTGAGAAGTGTTCAGAGAGTAGAGGACCGGGCTGAGGAGTGAAAAAGTAGCGGTGAACTAGTAGTCCCCTGACAGCAATCACCTCATCAATGCAAGCCTGTGCTGTCTTCACCACCTCCATGCACTGTTCCTGCCAGAAGCACATAACCCTCATCTGCACCTGCTTCAGACCATGGTACTTTTCAGCTAGGACCTCCACCAATAGGCAGGAGCCTGCCAGAGCCACACAGGTTGCCTTGCATCTTGACTTCTAAGCCCAAGCCCACTGCCTCCTTCCAACCCCACCCTCTCTAACTCCTGCCCCCTCTCCTGCCTGTTCCACTGCCATTGCCTGTTTTTATTCTTCCCTCCACTGCTACTCTAACTGTCTCCCCAATGGCAGACACTCTGTTCCTTCAGTGTCTGATGGTCTGACTACAGCAGCCATTCTCTCTTCTACATTGCTCAAGCAGGACTCCCAGCAAAATGCAGACACAAAGTCCACTATTGACCTTGTCCAAATGATTGTCAAGTTATGTTGTTGCAGCCAGTCCACTCTGAAGATCAGATTGTCATCCCCTATGTCTGCTGTGTTGAAATTCACCACTTCCACATGCTCTCCTATCATCACCTGCAAACCCACTTCCTCAGTAATAAGTCCTGACTTAATCTTCAAATTGTCAATCATATACAGCTGTAAGGGTAACCTCCAGAGATTGTGGCTAATCACACAATTGGCAGAGGAGAATCCAAAGTTTATTAGAAGGTAAGTATAACAGAAATAGTAGGTAGGTAATCACCTGGCAGAGGAGAATCCAAAGAGAACAAGTCTAAGGTTTCCAGAGCCAAGGGTCTGAAAATAGTGTTAAAAGTCATGTGACCAGATTATGTAAAGGACTGCTGGAGCAGTGGCAGAAGTCATGTGACCAGATTATGTAAAGAACTGCTGGGGCCTGTGCTTTGTCAGCAGCTGCTGGAACACATGCTGACAAGCCACCAGCCAACCCAGACTTAAAAGTAAGTAAATCAGTAAACTAAATGTAAGTATGGAAACACTGGAAAGAAGAGATAAGAAAAGGAAAAAAAAAAAAAGAGAACAGGAGGCACAGGAGTGTCCCCTGACAACAGCCGCACTGCCTGATGCTTCCATACTGTTGAGATCCCCTGCTCCCCAACAAACCTTGCATTGACAAAGGAACAACTCACCCCTAAGTCAACCATTGCCCTAGTGTCCACCACCTGTGGCACTGACTGCATGGCCCCATGGATAAGCAGGGTAAGGTGCAACTCTAATGCTAAATGTTGGGAGTGAAGAGTTTTCATGTGAATCACTATGCCACACTTCATCTGCTGCCAACACCTCTGTTTTTGTTCAGACTTTCATTCACTTGCTTCATCAGGGCCATGCAATACAGTTCTATTACTAGGTGTGAGTATATGAAACCAATTCATTGCTCCCACTGCAGTGGCATGAAGCAACCCTATACAAAACCTGCCCCTGGCCCCTCATCCTTCTCCTTTGTCCCCTTCTCCCCTTTCATTGCTACTTATTGTTGTAACCAAAGCAGACACTCTTGGGACTGAGGCCTGCCACCCACCTTTTCACCTGGCTGCAATATCAGCCAATTTGCTCTCATGCCACAGCAGGATATCATGCACCTATTCTATAGTCTGATAATCCATGTTAACTAGTGCCTCCATTGCCACAGCATTTAGGGCCTTCCAGAACCAGACCTTGACATATTTGCTCTCTGCATCCACCAGGCCAAGCTTTTTTTTCAGTTCCAAGAACTGGGAGCAATAGTCAGTAATTGATTTTGAGCCCTGTTGTAGCTGAACCAATTTATTCATTGCATCCTGCTCAGGATTTTATGGGCAAAAGGCCACCTTAAAATCCACCAACCACACCTCCCAGTGGAAATAATGAGGATTGCTGACCAGGTCTTCTAAACTCATGGTGATGATGCACAACCAATCCTGAGCCAAGCCTGTCAGATATGACTGCACCTACAGAATTTTCTGCCCATTGTCTCAGAAGGTTTTGAACTGTGCTGCCATCTGGACCTGGCAGACAAACTGATCTGCCAGCATGGTCGACTTCTCATCATAGACTGTGGGGAGATTGATTTTTGGCGGTCAAGCAGTGTTGACTCCGCATGTGGTCTACAGTGCCCTAATATGCCCCAGTGCCTTGTTCAAATCCTGTCGTAAGTCTACTAGGCTTGTGTTGAGTTGGGCCATAAAGCCGCCTTGTAAGGCTTCAAAAACCACTGTTGCAACATGTTCTTCCATTGCTGCTGCTAGATCTGGTCCCCCTTACACCACAGGTGTAGTTGCTGTTGGTGTTATCATTGTGTCTCGTCGCACAGCAAAATTTTCAAGATCTTAATTTAAGTATTATGCACATGACCAGTGATTTGCAATGCAATACAATGTAGGCTGCAAACAAGATCTATTTGTATGTTCTAGGTATGTACACAATGTTACATACCTGCAAATGAGATGAATCAAGATGAAGAATGTATTCTATAAGTACAGCTATTGTATGTACAAAAGTCACATGGGTGTATCATGATAGAGGTATCATGACACCTGTGACCTTACTCTATGTCCACTAACTAGTTATTATTTCCAATCTAATTTTGCACTTTTTCCTGTCTTAGTTCCTCAATCTTTCTTTGACTCATTTCTTGATTTTTTCTTGATCTCTCTTCATTTCATTAAATTCTTTGACCCTTGGTTCAACTCATCTCAAATCCTGACACTGATATCTATGCCTCCTCACCTCACTCCTGAGACTAGCTCACTAAGTCCCTGAGACCTCTCTGCCCTGTTGCAAAGCCTCCAAACTTTGCTCTGTAGAGCCCATATGTAGGTTCAAGACTGTTCTGCAAATGTTGAGTCTGCTTAGTAAGGACCTACTTGCTACAGAAAGCCTCTATTGTTAGCAGAAACTGATATTAACACTTCCAAATTTTGTATAAGTCACCTCTATATGGAAGACAAGCTTCATGTTTGATAATGTTTTGAGTATTCAAAGAGATGATATTGCAGGGAGTGTATAAATGTGTGACATACAAATTTGTCTACTTTAAGGCCACATTTATTCTTATAGATGTTAAAAATGTAGAACAACATTATATATATATATATATACATTAAGCTATTGAGAAGAGCTATTGCTGTAATAGCAGTTACATAAAATGTGATAATAAAGAGCTACAATTAATACAGTGCTTGATATTTCAGATTAGAAACATTGGTTTTTTTAGGTACAAGGCAGTGCATGTGCTTCTGGAATGAGATTTTCAACTTTACAAGTAATCTAGCTGCATTGAGAAGTGGGCAAGCATATACTATTTGAGTTTGCATATACTACTACATATTATAAGAGAATGAGTAAGAAGCCACATTCAACTTATAGCACTATGATCTGTATGTAACGGTAATTTAACAAACATGACACATTGCAGTAGCATTTCAATTGTGCAGACTTTAAAATTTGATTAATATTAAGCATTGAATATTACAGATCTTCAATTACTTTAGGAAATCCCTAGAGTTTCTTGAGAAAAAGCTGTTAGAAACATGTTATGTAATTTCTAACCTGTTTTTCTCAAGTTATACATAAAATCTATTTCAAAAAACAGAAAAGAAATAATTAAAGTCTCTCAATAATTTTTCATGAGATAAAGGAAAAAAATTTCTTTCAATTACTCCTGAGATACAGATAAATAAAAATTAATTGTGTTTCTAGGCTTTTTCTTGAAAAAAACATGAAGTTTACATTACTATGTTCCTCTGTAAACACTTGTTGTATTTCTTTCAAGTATTTCTCAGGGAAAATTCATTGTTTTACTTTTTTTGTAAGAAAAACAAAAAAATTTTCTATTTTTATGAGATAAACAAAAAGTTTTTCTATTCTTTTAAGAGAAACAAAAGAATTTTCCTGAGAAACACTTGAAAATAATACAACAAGTGTTCACAAAGAAATGCAATAATGTAAACATTATTTTTTTTCTCAAAAAAAAAGACTAGAAACACAATTAATTTTTAATTTTATTTATCTGTATTTCAGAAATAACTGAAAGAAAATTTTTACTTTTATCTGAAGAAAGATTATTGAGAAACTTTAACTTTTATTTTCCTATTTTTCAAAATAGATTTTATGTATTACTTGAGTAAAACAATTTAGAAATTTTATAACATGTTTCTAACAACCTCTTCTCAAGAAACTCTAAAAATTTCCTGAAGTGAATCCTGTAATATTTTTCTTTAAAATGCTCAAAATATCATAAAATTTGTTTTCATATAGATATGACTTGTAATAAGTTTAGTGGTGATTCTTTTAGTAGTGCCTAACCAAAAGACTTTCAGATAAATAACTAGCACATATTCATCTTATTGCAGACAATTCCTTCCTAGCAGAATTTCCACTGATTCTCCTAAATTATATTTGAATAGTTAATTGGAGAAATCTCTTAAAAATTACATTTTGAAACACTGGGGCATTTTGAAACCTGATGTATGCAGTAGTATTCTGAGCTTTCCTAAACTGCTCGGAAGCTCTACTCCCTTTCGTGTGAATGCGTTAATTTTAACCCGCTTCCTATAAATAGGTAGACTTCTTTTCCGACCACAGCTATATTCCTAAAAAGGAAGGTCGGGGACAAGTCGGATTTCTCTTCAAGTTGTAATGTTGCAGTATCACCGGCCTTGTACAAGATTCATTGGCTTTCAAGCGTTCACTTAGGATGTTGCTGGCATTAGAGTCGCTCGACCTGAAGAGCAATCGGTATGCACTAAGGACGGCATCTCAACGAAGGACTGGCTAATCGGTTGAAAGTGGATATTCTCAGAATAAAGAAGGCTGTGCAGAAAACGTAATTGCTGAATCCTGTATCCATGTCCAACAGCCAGATATTTTTTGAGACTCTCCTGGAGACCAGATATTGACTCGAGTTTCAAATTGCCCAGTCAATCTTAAATTGCGGTGCACGTCTTCCACTACATCCTTTCTAATTGAGAATCTCCTAGGTGTGTTAAATTGCCTGTGAGAGCTATGATCGACCAGAGTATCCACTCAGTACAGAAGTCATCAAATTGATCCTTGAGCTAGGTGAAAGCGATGTCCTGAGCACGTCCATCTACTTAAAGTCCGTTGTAGCTCGCTTTCGTGAGTCAGAGACATTTGCACCTATCTCGTTATGTTGATTCCTTTTGTCGCCACACCAGCAGAACGCAGCACTAGAATCTTGCTTCCCCGCAAAGGTGGTGGTGGTGGCGGCGGCGGCGGTGGACGAGGTGGTGGCGGAGGCGGAGGCGGAGGACGAGGATTCGCCTCTGGCTCTGCAGCAAAAGGAGGCAACGGCTTCAATACATCTCCGTCTATATCATTGGGAGGTAAAACCATGGAAACGAGCCCCTCGAGCGGAGGCGGAGGGGCAAAGTCCGTTATACCCGCTAATGAACCGTTTTCTGGGCGTGAGGTCGGTGGAGGGACACGCGCTCAGGTCTATGGGACATCGTAAGTTCCTCTGTATGCATTCTTTATTTAATAACTGAAGTATCTGCAGGACATACGGTAGTGGTTATCCTGGAATTAGTGGTCGTGGCGTCCAGGGCCGCGGATTTCCCTTCGTGTTTTATCCCGTTGTTTTCTCGCCTCCAATAGGTGTCGCGGGATCCTATCTGTACAACGAAGCTGAGGTGAGCTCCATCACTTGTACCAAAGGCCATTGATGCTCACTTGTCCAGTACGGAAAAGCAGATAATATGAGCCGTCCAGGCGGCCCGCTTTTCCAAGTCTCTTTCTCATCCCCGAACTCAACGTTTCACATCATCTCGGACAACATCACAGTTTCTTCCCTTCAAATGTCCGTCAACAATAGCTGTCATAGCACGAACGTTTTTACTGTTTCTGGCCTTCTCCCTTATAACTCCTCAAACACACCCTACCCCAGACCTGAGGAAGCAATACAATACTATCGAGCAAGCAGTGTTGTGCTCACTCTCGATGGCTATAATAATACAGCGGCACTCAGCAAGAACGCATCGGCTCTTCCGGTGCCTCTTCCCTCAAACGTCGACACGAAACTCCTTGCATGCATGAACCAAACTATAGGAACATCCGTGCTTTTGGTGAGCGCAGCTGGTGCTCGCAGCGCCCTACCTTCTTCATTCCTCCTCCTCCTTCTCGTTGTGTCAATTGGGCTCGCCCTCTGATCCAGGTGTTGATAATTTTATTTCTCTATTATTACACGCTTCACCCTCAACTAGACTAGTCATCATGATTACTTTTGCGGTTCGGTTTTTTCTCTTGTTCAAGTTTATACCTTAAGAGTATACCTTATTAATCCCAACTATTTGAATGAATGCTAGATAAAAGATGGAGGTGACGAATCTGAATAATTTAGTCGATTCAACTTCAACTGAGATTCCTGAGTCTTCCCACTTGCTACCAATGACTTTCAACCCCCCAATTGCTTTCTTAGACAAAAGTTCCTACCGCCGAAGTCTGTATGATATGTATTGTAGGCTGAAATCTGAATGTCTTGGGATTCTGGGCACTTTGTTAAGGTTCAATAATGGAAACCTGATATCGAATGAGAGTCCGTCACGTCCGCCAACAGGGGAGCTTTTCATGCTTATATCCAAAACACGAAAGCCTTAACGTATTCAGACTTGGAGTTCCTCGAGAGATCCTTAACACCGTCTTTGAATGACGCCATTGAATGTGTTGAATGCTTAAAGATCGCCTCTCATTCCACTCGTGGCGATCATGGCGAAAAGAATTGGACTTGATCAGAAGTATATCCCATGTGTACTCCACTAGCACAATGTTACATTGTCCCAAGCGTGTGGTGAAAATGGGCAAATGATTTCTGCGGTTGCAAAACTTCTCTCTAATTTTTACCTATCGTGGTACATTGCATTCCAGTCCATTCGAGAGTCTTACCTGGTATTCAAGGACACTCTCCCCCCTCTATGTCGCGCCTCGGAAGTCTCATACTCGACTCGTCTTCATATATGGCATTGCCAATCATTGCATCAGCCAACAAAAACACACGCTCATTGTATTGATCAGACAGCCGATACCGAAGATAGAATGTCTTGACTTACTGGAGAGAATCGATTGCCCGAATCGGCAGATTAAATAATTACCATCTGAATCACAATCAGGCTTGATGGGGATGGATGGTATGGCTGACTGTTAGATACACCTTGTTTCGACACCGTATGGCACAGTGAAAGTCTGCTTGGTCGTTGAGCTGTCATTGGGATGTTATGTCCATGTCAGCTGTATGAAGTATCTCGAGCTTTCGGCACAAGGCACTGCTTGTGGGATGCTACTTCAAAAGTCAGAGTGTAGGTCCCACGAATCTATTTCTGAAATAAAAGGTACATAAACCACCATCCTCGTAGGTTCACACCTCTTCGTGTGCATCTTACTCTTGATTGACGGGTGAATAACGTCTATTGATCATAGATCCGCTACATTGACGATGTGGCCTGTTATTTAGGGGCATATCAAAAGGAAGTTTCTTGTCAACAGTGTTTGGAATATAACCCATCTTGAGTAAACACGTCGTCGATCGTATCCTTCGACATGTCATGTTCTGCACAGTGGTAGGCTTTGTAGGAACACGGACGAGAGTTGAAGCTGTGAGAAATGCGATAAAAAATATCTCTCCCCCCGATTATACACACCAGTTTGATGACCCTGAGTACTAGTGGTCAAACATATATGCACAGCCTTAAGTTTCAATTGGTCGCGTCATACTCGGGAAAAGAGACCGCTGACTTTTCTCCACGGGTTCGCCAGAGTAGTGGCATAGTGACACTTTTTCTAACCCTCTATCGTCCAGGAATAACCTGGTCATGTGCTTGTACGTATAACCAAGGCCTGATAACCATATGGTATACTTATCGTCATCAAAGCGTACACGTCCTGACTTCGATATGTTTATTCCATTCGTATCAAAGCGTGCGCCCCGAAAAGTGAAAGGATTGTACCCTAGGAAAGGTGGAGGTGGCGGAGGCGGCAAAGGCGTTGGCGGAGGTGCTGGTGGCAAGTTGGTCGGTTCACCACACTCCACCCAAATATCTGAGGGTGGGACCACAAAGACTGCGACGGCTTTTGGCCCAGGAGGGGGTAAATCTGCACCTATTCCAGCGGGTCAACCCTTCGCAGGTCGTGAATCCGGTGGCGGGACAAGAGCCGAGGTCTTTGGCACCCAGTTGGTTTTCTTATCTAGGTCTAAAATTCTAAACCTTATCTTGATTACAGACAATATGGTAGTGGATATCCTGGCGTCTCCCAAAGAGGCGTCGCCAATCTGGGCTTTCCTTTCGTATTTTGGCCTATTGCTTGGGGTGGTGTCGCTGGAATTGGTGCGGGAGCGTTTCTTCACACATCTGAAGTGAGCCAGTCTCTTGAGATTTGTGAACTTGAATATCTTATCTATTTCAGTACGGCCGGCCCGACAATAGCAGCCGTCCCGGTGGCCCTCTGACAACTGCGACATTTGTTTCGAACTCAAATTCTAACACAACCTTCCGCCTCCTTGCGGACAACACGACCACGATATCTCTCATCAGTGACATACAAGCTTCCTGCTCCGGTAATTTGAACAACGGATCCTCTTCCTTCGTTTCAACGCCTTACAATGATTCGTTCTCGTCTCTTCCTCAGCCGGAACAGACGGTTCAATATTACCGAGCGAGTACTGTCGCGCTGACACTAGATGGTTATAATGATACTGCGAACTTCGAGTCAGAGGGAACACCAGATGTACCGCTTCCCTCTAACATTGACACCACTCTACTGAACTGCCTGAATACAACAATTGGCGAAGCAGTACCTTTGATTGACTGTGCAGGATCGTTAGCGCCGAATATGAGGGTTCTGGGATTATTATTTGTTATCATGATTTGGCCGCTTTCTTCGTTGTTCTGAACGCCTTGACCTACGAGTCTGATTTGCTTTGCTAATTTATGCTTATGCATATGTTTACTTCTCCAAAGAGATCTTCATTGTATATCTCACTTTCGACGCGTCGGAAGCTGTGCCCGGCAAAGAGATCTGGCTTGAACCTGGCGAAGCCCAATGCATCTCGGGTTGATTTGACAAAGTAAGCATAGAACAAGGCCATGTCGGGCTGCGTGATGAGCGGGCGTTATAGTCAGTGCAGGAACTCGACGGTTATGTATCCATGGAGCTACTCGCATGACCAGGGCTGCGGCGATGGTGATTGTAAGACCTTTTCTGAAATCGGCCATGGTTTCGGATGCCTGGCGAGGGGATTGAGTATCCGAGTCGGTGGTGTTGTCACAGTTGCAAGTTGAGATCGGGGTTGTATTACAACCTTTGCCCACTGTTAACTATCTGCTGCGCACGAGACCGGATTTTACAAAGTGAAGGTACCTTTAAACGCGTATGGACTATTCCATCAGTCTATCCGTGTGCTACTCCATCGCTAACAAGTGTTTCTCCGGAAATTTCTGTAAGTATCATGAAGAAGAATGATGTGCGATCACACTTGGTGCTACAGTCAAGTTGTTTAATCTTGTCTTTCATTTGGGGTTCCCGAAAGTTCTCAGTGAAATCTCATATCCTGAGGAATCATCCAAGTCATACCACAGATATATCATACTGAGCTAACAATAACCAGCGGAAAGACGTCAGTCAAGACATCAATCAACAATGCACTCATGAATGATACTAGATCGTAAATACACAACATTCATGTCGAGGTTCCCATGGAGATTCAAGCCATACTAGTCGCATCGACACAGATCACAGCTCTACTGTACAATGCAGTTCTATATGTTATAGTGACCTGGGGCGTTTTCCTGAGGGAGAACCGGCTCTGCAGTTGATGGTGGGTATCGAAAATCGGGCATCGCTCTTTAATGTAATAACAAAGTGAAGTGCCAAATGCATCATGATATTGATCCATGCGAAGTAGCCGGTGATATAAGGTATCGAAAACATCCCGGAGGACATGTAGGTGTCTTCACTTTTCTCAGGATTTACAATTCGCCTTGGATAACCGAATCAATATTTCTGTTACCATCGTCGGCCAGCCATTGAAGCGCATGTAGTAGTGAGAAAGATCAAAGTGGTTAGTATCAGCTGTGCTACGTATCATCTCTTGATCGCAATGACACGAACGGCCTACCATACCCAATCCGCAGAAGCTCACACAAAGGTTCAACTCATGATGAGATCTAATCGACGGCGAAAACGAAGCAGCTGCGTAACAACGGTAACCTATACCATGAGTTACACAAAGGGACTGATTATCAATTTCAAGATGGAATTATGGTCCTTCCGCGCGACCAGGACATGATGCATGATGCACGAAAGATCATTTCAGTAACAGCGATCGCCAGTACCGAATGCGATACTAACCATCGTATCACTGCTTCTTCATACCCCAGCGAGGGACGTTCAACTTACAAACCTACAATACTTGTGAGGTCTTTGTATCTCGCTCTGTCTGGTCGGAGGGAGGTACTATCATGGTTAGATCTCCTTCACTTTAGGGCCTGAGACGAGTGCGATCGCGTTAGTCCTCGACTCCGGAAGTCTGAATCACGGATTGCGGAGTCACACTGATATGTATGGGATCATGATTTATCACTTTAGAGTTTAGATCATAATGGTTGTACACTCGAAACTTGGGTGTTGGTTGCGAAAATAGCGAACAAGAAACGTAGGCGGTGGCAAATATAGGTATTTCCATAGCTACGGGGGGATAGTCGACAAGGTCACCATCTTCCTCATTCTACATCCAAGCGGTGGCAAACTTGAACCTTACCTTCAGAGCCCTTGATCGGAGTCCAGAAGGTACTGAAATGGGCAGACGGGATCCCTTCCCATATCGAGCTTAAGCAACTGGGAGAAGTACGACAACGACCGACATCAAGAACTGCAGCCCACGGGAATGAAAGCAGACGCCATCCAAGGACGCCCACAAACGAGGCACGAGGCTCACTGTGGGTGTTTTCGTGTTCAATTATGGAAACTACAAAGCGGAGCAACGGCGGGCCGTGGATATAGGGGGATGGAAATATTCATTATGGGGGGGCGCACCGAAAAGAACACTGATGGAAACGGAGGAATTTACCTGGGATAACCCGGTGAACTGATGAGTTGACTTTCGATCAGTCGATCATGATCGTAAAAAAAGGTCCGTCTCGGCTCGGTGATTGGATAGGCTATAATAATTGATTCCGCATTTCAAATAATCCCGACTCTGAGGCGTTGTTGTATTCTTTATGTGGAGGATATGCTCCGATGTCGAGGATTGCCTAGAAACGGGTTACAAGTAAAGGTCTTGTTTGTTGTGGGTAGAGGGCAGGGGCGGCTGCACAGCAGCCTTGGGATTGGGACATACTTGGGAGGGGGTTTGCAATGAGGGACACGTGGGCTGGGCAAAGAGGCGATAATCATGATGGGTGCAAAGACGGAGGTGCATCAGAAGGAAATTCAGTTCTCCCACGAGAATCCATCTTGATAGAGGACCACATTTCCCAAGGACACCCCTGTGCGTCACCTACGCGTATTTTGATCTAACCGACACTGAGACATGTATCGCGACCTTAGCATTGCCACTAATTTAGAAAAGCATGGGTGGCAAGTAGAACATAAACATCCAGTTCTGTCTCTAGGCAACCGGGCGGTTGAGAAGAAGAAAGTGGGGTAAAATGGTCATTTGGGGAATAAGGAGGACTTGGAGAGAAGTCAATTGCAGTAAAGCGCGCTTGATCCGGAAATAAGAACACGTGGGAGATGCAGACATTGTTGGTGGTGGGTATTTTCTGCGGAGAAAGCGAGAATAGGTTACTGCACCAGGAATAGGTGATACACGAGATATCTTCAGGAGGCTAGATTGATCTAACAGATGAACTGAATCCAGCGTCAACCTGTCTGAGGACGAATGCGAAGCATAACTCTAGCGATCATGGGGACCAAGCGGTATCAACTGCCACGTAGGGTCGAACGTCTATTAGGAACAAGAAGGTTGAGTGAGGGAATAAACAAAGTTCCGGATTAAGCCACAAGGGAATGGACGAAAAGAGAAAGTGATTGGGACCCCAGAGGCTGATATGATGGAGAAAGACAAGCAATCTGTTGAGCTCACAGCGACGACGAATGCAGTGTTGGTCGTTGAGACGTCTCGATACATACTACTTGTTGAGAACAAATGGGAGTAACGTGGGTGCATGGTCGTGAGGATGAGAGCGCCGCGGGATCAGGGATGTGGGTACCAGGGGGCCGCGTGAGAAGGAATCGACCCTGATGAACGTCTGATGGGTGTCGACATATAAGTAATCGCAGAACAATAGACTCCTCGTCCTTTCGCTATCTTTTTGACCTCCCTGCTTTGGGAACTTGGGTCAGTTGACACACCTCTGCCTTTTGTTGTCCAAACAGGATATTGTTCCTCATGCCAGCTATACGTCTATCAAAGCGGAGACGCTCATCCTTAGCCATATGTGAGTTCAAAGGATAGCTGGTTCTAAGACAGATCAACGAGTGTACTTACCCGTGAATGAAGCTTTCACACCTGCCAAGGCTGGGATATATGGCATCTCGCCACGACCTGTGACGTTTGCGCCAAATGTAACTCCGGTGACTTTTGTAGAAGATGACTTGACATCGCCGTCGTCTCCTGAGCCTCCCTCACCTACCTCTGCCCTGTTCCCACCCTCTGAAACGCCTGCACCTCCGCCCGCTCGTAGACGAGCGCCACCAGGTAAACGACGGTCTATGGGATATATCCCACGACCTCCCAATGCATTCATGCTCTTTCGCGCCGACTTTGTTCGTCAAAAGCACGTCCCGGGGACGATTGAGACGAACCACGGCTCGCTATCTAAAATCATAGGTCAGTTGTTCATCACGTTTCTCTCATCAGTATATTGATTGATCTATGTTGCTTAGGTAATTGTTGGCGCTCTCTTCCTCTGGAAGAAAAGAAAGTATGGGAAATCAAGGCGAAACATGCAAAGGCAGAGCACAAGGCAAGGTATCCAGACTATCGCTTCCGTCCCGTACACAACAAAAACAAGGAAAAGAAGAAGGAAAAGGTTTTTACGACGCCTGAGGATGATCGTAGATGCGAAGAAGTCGCCCAGCTCCTCCTTGAGGGCAAGAAGGGTGACGAGCTTGCGGCTGCTGTCCGCAAACTTGATCTCATGCGCACTGGGACCCCACCTGCGGCGCCGTTCTTCCCTCAGCGTCGCCCGTCGTCTGTTCCCCTGCCCAACGATCACTATCCGTATTTCAATCATGGTATCGCTATTCCTAATGCTCCGTTCATGTCTAGTTCGCGGCCAGGATCTCCGCTGGACTCCATAGCCCGTCAACAGCAACGCATGATGCTCGGCAATCGCCGTGCATCAAGCGCTCGCCCAGTCCTCCGCTCATGGACAATGCCTTTGCCTTCGATGGCGCAAGTCCAGCGAGGCCACTCGCCCTTACCAGAAGTCGACACGTCGCTCTTCAACCCGAGTTTCTTCGGTGAGAACTCGAGCTTCTTCCAATCATTCACCAACGACGAGCAGTTCATGGGCTCTCTTCCCTCGAATCACGACCAAAGCGCGTTTGGACCATTAGACTCGATCTCGCCACATGACATACCCTCCGACCTCAACCAGCAACATCATTTGTTCCCGGACAATTCACCCGAGTTCGACCCTCTCTCCTGGCTCGATCCGCAGCTCCACCCGGAATCACATCCCTCGACAGCTTACTCAGGGTCTCCTACACCCTCTGATTCTGCTGTCCTGCCCGTTCCCGCTGCAGTCCCGGTGGTGCACGCTCCCCAACCACAATCGGCTGCGCCGACAGTGACCGCGTTCGAAGACCTCGACCTTTGGAAAGAGTGTGACAGTGGTTCGTTCACGAGCGACCCGATGCAGCTCTCAGTTGATTCCGGGCTCGGGTTGGACTTTGATCCTACGCGTGCACAAGAGGTTGAGCTCTCTTCGACGGGTATGACCTTTGATGGTTCAGCTATGGCATTGGGCTGCACACAACAGGAGCAAGAGCTCGATACATTGTTCCAACCAGGCTTGTTCGATGAGAGCTTTGCTGCTAGTGGTTATCACGCAGCTTACGCTGTGTAAGTATGGACTTTGTTTTTTTCCCTCTCCTTCCCGTTTTTATTTCTTCGTTGCGACATTAGGACAGATTGGTTTTCCGTAGCCTAGTATTTTTTCTTGCTTCTATGTCCTCTATATTATCATACCTCTAGCCGTGTCTCCTTAATATGTTTCCCCGTATCTGTCTCCATCTACTGTAGCCATATACCGATCTCCTCTTGTAGCCTTTCGTGTCTTGTTCGTTCGTCGAGGACCTATCTCGATTACACCGTTGTATTTTTATACTCTCCTGTCTGTCCTGATCAATAAAACGTGTTCTGCACCTTATCTCAGTTTGGGGTGAGCGTGACGCCTTTTCATCAAGATATGTACATAATCGATGTACCCCGGGTTCAATATTCAGTGGTCACTATTGACGACGCATGGCTACTAGTAGTACTGAAGATCCCTCTTCACAGGATGGCACAATCTTGATAAGTATTAGGTTTCCTTCTCTATGAAACCCTACGCATAACGACTGTACGTTTAGTTGCCCTCTCAACCACAGTTCTCTTAACTAATTACTGTACGCTGTATTCCACTTCTCTAACACTTTGGGGTTGGGTTGGATAATGTGAGGGTCAGCTTGCTCGCGTCGGCGGATGAAGAGGGTTCTGTTCGAGCGAACGCCAAGTGTACCTGCAGTTGAAGACCGTGTAGACTCGGATCACACGATTATACATCGGCGCCCATGGTATCGGAGTCGATGGCTCGCGGCATATGATAAACTTATGCTTCTCTCTGTAATTTACACGTTAATCGCACATGTCTATGTATATGTATACCAATTACGCCTTTCCTCCATGATGAGATTTTAACCCCCTTAATCATATGCTAGCGGCGTCAAATATCACAACCTTTTTTTTGGATCAAAAATTTCAGCGCTATACACATGGGTATTGTTTTATCACAAACTTATCTGGCACACAACCTTGACTTGATCATGAGTCCGACCAATGTGGCACTTGCGGCTTTTCCCGGCGCAAGGCTGATTCAATCTCCCAAGTTGGAATTAAAAACCGATTTCGGACTTGATCACCTTTGCGCAATTTCCATCGAATTTCGAATTTCCAGCAGGTGCGATCGGTAAAAAGAAGCCTTGACCTCATGGACGAAAGAAATACGACATTTCTCTGGTATCCACAAGTCTGTAGGCTTATACACGCTCGCAACCATATCAGTTGCGCCCACAGATGGGTACGGGTCCGTGCGGCGGTTTTCAAGGGTCACTGGGTCACTTGTCAAGTAACGTATTGGATTGGTAAAGAAGCTTTGACCTCCTGGACGAAAGAAATACAGCATTTCTCTGGTGTCCACAAGTCTGTAGGCTTATACACACTCACAACCATAATCAGTTGCGCCCACAGATGGATACGGGTCCGTGCGGCGTTTCTCAAGGTCACTGGGTCACTTGTCAAGTAACACCTGCTCTCTGAATCCACAGCTTCTAAATGGTGAAATCGGTTCTTCTCAAATCATTACCATCTTCTGTCATCTATCAACCCTCTCTTGATTTCCTGAAGTGTGTTTATTTCCTCATCCGTATCCTTCAGGCTTCTTGGGGACATGTTCACCCGCTTCCGGTGGACACGTCACCGATATCTGGGTCACGCTACCTAGACTGCTCAAAGGAGAGAAAAGAACAGTTTTATCTGCCTCCGATAAGATATACTTGCCCTAGCAGTCACAAATCAATTACGTATTCCACTGTTTCACGGCCCAGGTTCCGGCTCCAGGCTTCAAGCGCCTCCTTCCAGTAATTTCGAAATGGAACGAATCTTTTGGCGGCATGATAACAGGCATGGTTACGTCTTGTAATGTCATCCTCGCGATGCGCGTCCACGGTTACCTGGTATACCCGAGGCCTCGTTGAAGCCAAGAGGGATGGATCTTCGCGATACGGTATCAGTTTATGCGCAGATCTCCCTAGGCAAAACCTACTGCACGGATGGTTAACTATGTACACGCAGTACTCGGCCCTAATGTAGCCTGCGATCGACGTTGAGCCTAATGAGGACTTGCACATGTATACATACAGCGCACTCCACGCCCAAGGCACAGAAG
This sequence comes from Termitomyces sp. T70a, assembly GCA_017657195.1. Taxonomy (NCBI): domain Eukaryota; kingdom Fungi; phylum Basidiomycota; class Agaricomycetes; order Agaricales; family Lyophyllaceae; genus Termitomyces; species Termitomyces sp. T70a. Next base: position 40,081 of record JAGGAT010000194.1, on the reverse strand, counting down.
TGTGATTGCATCCGGGAGCTCTCCCACGTCTCCCGTGGTCCCACTTGTTCACAAACTAGACTCGGCAAGTCGCGAACCAAGCTAAGCCATCGTATGAATATTGCCCAGGCGATGGACCAGCTGATCGACCTGATCTGGAAGCGGAAGGCGGCCACTTCGTTCACATCAAAAAGGCTTAGCTTCGCTAGCAATACTTCGTCGTACGAGACGAACGGAGATGCTGGTCAGGGGGAGCTTTTCGTGATAAGGCGTTTTCCCGAGGCACTGGTCATGTGCAAATGAAGAACGCGTTTGAGCAACCATGTCCAAGGGTGTCATTCGTTGATTGTTTCCGGAGCGGAATAGGTCATGACTAGATCACACTTGGAGGACTGGTTAATGGATAAGAGAAGGCAACGTCTCTCTGGGAATGACATCCTAGACAACAGTGGACGATCTAAGGCCGTAGCTCCCTTCGGCTCTGATATGCTTCAGAGTAATTCATGTACTCTGACCGTGAAACCCTTCTGCGGAGATTGATCGCCCATTCATACTGTTTCTAATCGCACAGTGAAGTGAGACTTTTCCTGAAGGTTTTCCGATAGAGCAGGTAGTATATTCAAATATTCAGTCGTACTGGTTTCCGACGGTTGTAGGCCTTGATGTGAAAGCAGGCTCGCAGTGTATCCTGCTTCGTCCGAGGGGATGAAAGGATTGTCTATTCTAAGCTGTGCCCCTCCCATATCCTATCGAGCGTCATATTCAAGTCAAATCCGTTCGGTTCTGACGTTTAGGTACAGGCAGTCCTCCTCTTCGAGAACGGCCGCGGAGCCAAACGTCTCAATGCTGTCTCTCGTTGCCTACGAACCACTTTACGGCGACTAAATTCCCTGACGTCACTTCCCACCGGGTAGCCTCAATGTGATTGTGAAAAAACCTTGGATAAATCACGGGCGACTTTCTTGGCAAGAGCACTGATCAGCTGGCATACCAGCAACGCAAGGACCCTCAAGGTTTACTTGTGACTCTAGAATGGATGTACTTCACAAGGCACACAAAAGAATTCAACGTCTAATACACTTTCTGATACACTTCCTGCTAATCGATAATTCTCTTTTTGCCCGGTTATCAAGCTCGATTTAGACACGAACACATGTAACTCGGGCCTGCTGGATGCTCATATCCTCAGGGCCGAACATCAGACGGCAAAACTGTCCAATGCTCTTTTCGGTCAACGATCTGGGGTTTCTATCTCTCTTTTACATGTCCAGAAATTAGCTGGCCGGAATCCTTTTTTGAGTATTGTTGCCGCGTTGTAGTAATGGCGACGTTACACATGCGCCGCCGGGAATTTCATCAGCGATTGCAACTCATCTACGTGTGGGTAATCCGTTACCGGACTACCGTATTCCTCCTTCAGTTTGTTTACGGACGCCGTCAACATGGCGCGTCTGGTAAGGGCATGGCAATCTTGACATTTCAATATGATACTACGGAAGATCGTTGTTAAGAATGGAATGTAATTTACGCCCACACACCTTGTCCCCCACGACACTCGTCCAATGACATGATCTTGTAGACAACAAGTTATATTTTTTTTTGAGAATGATGCTTTATGGGTTTATGTTGGTTCGAGCCATGACGGATGTATCAGAGAGTAACAAGTTTGCTTCTGTCTCTATGGGGATAGGGTATTAGAGGTATTCACAAGTCCTTCGTGATAGGCACACGATCTTCCGGAGGAGCCATATAGGTTATGTTCCTTTTTGCTATATAACATGATCGTTCGGCGAACCTGACATTATCTACTTCGAGCGCTAGCCCCTCTCACTTACGATGCGCACCACCACTATCATTTGTGTCTTTGCTTCGGTCCTGCTTGCCGTCAATGCGGCCCCTATCGTGAGTGCTCCACCTCCGCCACCCTCTTCTATCTCCAACGATGACTTTCAGTATGTTGCGGAAAATGTACAATAAAGTTCATGTCATTTTTTTTTGCTAAGAAAATCTTCCATCTTATAGGACCTCACACAGGCCGGCAGGTCTACATGGAAACAGGTATGGATAGCTGTTGTTAACTTTCTTCACCTGTCCCTTTACACATGTCCTTTTTCGTTCAGGACTCGATCCTGGATTCTGCTCATACCTCTGAAAACAAACGTGCTGAAGCTGATACCCCTGCATGGAAGCAGGTATGTACTCCTATTATTCAGTATGTCTCTGCTCCCCTCATGTGTCTACTTCCGTTCAGAGCTTGATTTTGGATTCTTCATCTGTCTCTGAGAACAAACGCGCTGAAACTACGCATTCATGGAAACGTGTCAGTACCCCATCCACTCTTTGGTATATCATCCTCATATATTTGCCTAGAATGTTGCTGTCCCCGCTGCTGAACCTGGTGCACCTGGCTGGAAGCGTGCTGATCAAGGCGCGCCCGGCTGGAAACGCGCCGATGAGGGTGCGCCCGGCTGGAAACGCGCTGATGAAGGTGCGCCTGGCTGGAGGCGTGCTGATGAGGGGGCTCCCGGCTGGAGGCGTGCTGATGAAGGTGCGCCTGGCTGGAAGCGTGCTGATGAGGGGGCTCCCGGCTGGAGGCGTGCTGATGAAGGTGCGCCTGGCTGGAAGCGTGGATCCACCGGTGCGCCCGGGTGGTAATGTGGCTTTCGAATCCATTCCACTAGGATTTGCAGCAGTCAAGTCATTTTCCGATTGTGGTGCTTGGTAAAGCTCGCAATCTGAACGCAATTGCAGGCACACTGCCTTTTTTGTCTGTCGCGAATCTAGTCCGAAATTAATTGTTATATATGTTCTGTTTACTTTGGCCGTCTTATCTTCGAGTGCCGAACTATTTCACAAATAAATAGATAGGAAAAGTTGTAGCGGAAGGATAATTTTATGACAGGCGGGCCGTAGTGTGGCGATCATGTCGCAATGAAACTTTAGTGGAATAACCCAGAGGAGGGACGATCTGTCTAATTCCATCCAGGTACAGAAGCACGCCTAAATCCCCATTTTCTGTGATGAGTCAGACTCTGAATAACGATATGACCGTGAGGGATTAATAATCTCATTCTATGGCTTATTCTCGTGACCGGGTTGGCATGATGTCCGTTGACTAGTTACCATGGTCTGCGTTCGGAATAGTGGAAATTTCGTAGGTCTCGTACCCTCCAATATGGTGGCCTCTCGTTTCTTTGCTGTTGCCTGTGCTATGAGAAGATCATCCGCAAAGATGATGGCTTTGTGTCAACAGGGTGAGGATTCTTTTGACCCATTGCAGCTATCGCTAACGGAGCTATGGCTCATCTAGATGGATGGACAAGGTACCAGGCACACAACCCAGAACTCAAACAACGCGCGGTCCGGAAAGCATAAAACTGCTTTCTACGGCAAAGTCCTATGGAAAGTAATAACCGATGCCGAAGAGCAAGGCGTCTACTGTCACCAGGCATCCAACGTACGTCAAATGATTAGCTTCGTACTAGTAGCCTGGGTAGACGTCAAAATCAGCAGTGTACGCTAGTCACTGAGCAAGCGGTGTGAAACGAAATCAGCGATATGTATCATGATAGTTAGCTATCGATAGGTACCAAATGAGTGGTAAAATATTATATTCTGATTTTCTTGAGACCAAGGCCAACCTTTGTATTTCCATAATTTTGTGAGAAAGTCTTGTACAGATATGCCATCGGAATCCGCAGAGAATGTACAATTCATGTGACCTTTAATGAAACTTTCCAATCTTTTTTTAGCATACGGAATTGCGTTGCAGATTTTCTTCCTTGCATTTTGATCGCTCGGCCAATTTATTATACATTTGTATGACTCGGTGATTGCTGAATACGATGTCTTCATCTGACTCCCTTCTGCAAAGGGATTTTTCAAAACTTACTATAGATAGAAAGTGATGTAAGTACTGTAGTTGTCGGTGGGATCATGGAAAGCACATCTTGGAAAATGCCGTAATCATCCTGCCAGGCCGAATTGCCGAGTTTTGAAACACGATTTATTTCTGTATACATAGTTTCTGGAAGCGCTGATAGAGTATATCTACGATCTATCGAACAACCGTCATTAGTGAGCGCTGATGGATACAAGATATGAACACACATGCTCGAGTCCGAGTCTGGATTGGTTTATAGAATTTGATAAACGGCCAGTTAAGAACGTTTGGCCATGTCGTTTACACCATAGCCACTGATTAGACCCTTTTACGTAAGTGACTAGTGATCACCATGACTGTATGTTCGATGATTCTCAGATTTCTTAGATATATTACCTTGACCAAAGATTCGAACAGTGTGCAACGATTCTCGGCTCAAAAGCAGATTTTTGTGTAAGTGTTCAAAAACGACGGATGTCAGCGCCAACAGTACGAAAAAAGTCCTGACACAAGTTCGAAGAAAACCTCCGCTTTTTGTTTATCCAAAAATGTGTTTATTAGTTTTAGGTTATTGAATCGTATATCACAATTGCCGTCGTGAGTGCGAACATATGTAAAAACGTCAAAGAAACTTGGAATTAGAATCAAACACAGAGCTAAGTGATTTTTGATAAAACGATCTGAAGCAATGGCAAAGTCAGATAGGAAGCTACAAGGCATAGATCCAAGGAATGGTATCGACAACTATTTAAGTGGCTGTTTTATCTTGCTGGCAAGAAGCGGTAAAGGTCAGCAACCAGATAGAGACTTCCAGCGACCACGACCAAGCCATCACCATCCGCTTTCGCTGCCCACTCTAACGCATGCTGCAATTGACTTTCAATGGCCTCATCTGCAACCCATACTTCAGCTTCTGGGACTAATGAGGTGACAACACCACGCATGTCTTCAGGCGCAACTGATTTGACCCACGGCATCTCATCGGGAGGTGTAAATCGTAAGCAAGCAATCCTGAGATTGATCTTCAATGACGATTGCGAAGGAAGCGTTGGAGGAAGGATCGGTGACAAGGTCTGTAGGGGTGTTTTTGGAGGCGAGTGGGAGAGAGACAATATATAAGTGAGGTTGAGAGGGGAATTCGTATCAATGAGAGAGAGAAGGTGCGTGATATACGATCCCAATGTTGCTGAAGAGGCGGGGTTATGTGCACCATCCGCTAAGACGATGAGAGGTCGGGCGATTCCACGCGTTGGTGCAGCAGGAAGTAGGTGGAAGGACAATCGCCCTGGCCACCGCACAGATCGAATGCCCTGAGAAACCGTTTCAGGTGAGATACTCTTAGCTATCTTGGCATGAAGAGATGATGGATGAGTGAAAAGCGTAGAAATTGCTGTCAATGCGACCCCTAAGTTCTCGAGCTGATGATCACCAAAGAGTGGCAATGTTGCCTGTATATCACGAGCAAAACAGGGCATGTGAGCTGTAACGGGAGATGGAGGAGGTTCTCTGAAGTGATCTGGAGCCATGCTAAAGGAAGATTGTAGAGGGCCATCAACATTGCGATCCCAGTCGCGTCGGTCGACCTTAAATGAGGTTACGAGCTCTCCACCAACATTACCAACGACTTTTTCTACTGATTCGAGAACCTGGGAATGTTTTTGAGGTCCTAATACAAGTACGCGCCCTTTTCTGGCAATTCCTGCTTTTTCTCTGGCAATCTCAGCTACAGTGTTGCCCAGGAAAAACTGGTGATCGAGATCGACAGATGTCAAAGCAGAGACCAGAACAGACTCGTCTGGTATGATATTTGTCGCATCCAAGCGACCGCCCATTCCAACTTCCAGGACAACGACGTCTACTTTGGCCTCCTCAAAGACAGAAAGTGCGGTCAGGGTAAGAAGCTCGAAATTGCTGAGTTTGGTATCGTGGACTCGATCGGCGTCTGCTATACGAGACCTAGCACGCATATAAGTAGGTGCATCGATAGCAGAGTCGTTAATACTAATGCAGTCGTGAATCGAGACGAGGTGGGGGCTATTATATCGCCCAACAGATAGTGAGGAACTGCATAGAATTGAGGTTAAGATTGCCGATACACTTCCTTTCCCATTGGTGCCTGCAACATGAAAGGTCGGGCGCGTGTATGGCGGTAAATACTGTACGAGACGCTGCAATCTGTCCAGACTAAGATCAATCGACATCGTAGAACGATGGTGTTGATGAAGTTTTGAAAACATTTTTGGTATTGGTATTTCACTCTTTAAACGCGGGCGGACTTTAAAATTTCGCTTCTGACAGAAGCCGCAGTCCATGTGTTGTCTCGGCCTCGCTCGGCCTTGGTTCGCCACATTTTGTCAGGTGAGAGTGCTTCCATAGTTCAAGAGAAGAAAGGCTTCGAGTACTGAAATCTGCAACGGCATGTATATAGCATCGGGAGCTGACCTCCTACCTCCCTATGAAAGCCGCAATAACAGCGCTGGAGAAGGCGTCAGTGGCGTGGCGCGTGGGTGCTTCTATTTATATCTAAAATTTCTCATCCGTCAACAAGGCAACCGAGAGATCTTCCGCAGACCTGTTTATAGTTCCTCTGCTGCACCGAGTAAGCAAATTCCATTAGGGCAGAAACTGAGTACTCAGCTGCTCAAAGCATGGATTTTGCTCCGGACAGAAGACGTAAATTTTCTACGTTTGACTGATGGAGATGACAGGTTCCATGAGGGTGCACGTCAGTAAACCCACGATTTGATGGCAGACTCTTCCGATCCTGGCCATCTCGTCAACGTGGTATCAGCCGGTCTTCAGCCGATGGGTTTAATTGGCAGTTACTCAAAAAGAAATGTACAAGTGTACTGGCATTAACCCTTACCTAAATGCCTTCCGATATACCTGCGGATGTTTCATACATTGGAGGAGTATGGTGTGAGGGAGTACTATATGGTGAGCACTCAGTACTCAGTCCTCAGTTCTTATACAGCTGTCATCTGGCATATCTTGTTAAATAGGCATCCAGTATGTACCCTTTTGATTTTCCGGCCCTTCATAAATTGAGACTTGCGTAGCCTTGTTGTTTTCAGCTTCATCTGTATCATTTACCTCGACAACTTTTATCATAAGATAGGGCGAATTAGAGGAGGGCCTACTACATCTGCGTGAGTAGTTTTATAACCACATTATAATGCTGAGCTGAGAATTTTTGACTTAGAATTCTTTTAGCGTTCAGTATCTGCATGTTCGCTCTTTCTACGGCACATGTAGGACTTGCGGTCCAATCACTCCTCGAAGGTTTCATATATCAGAAGTCCGAAGGAAGTGATGTTTTCTTTCGAGAGAATGTCTTCCCAAACAGAAAGGCCATTTATATTATCAATGTACGCCATGTGTGACTTGAATCAATGTTACATCCTGATCATAAAGTGGTCCAGACTCTTCTGGGAGATTCGCTGCTAGTGCGCACATTGATTGCGAGCGCATTAAATCCAGTCTACTTATTCACAAATTACAGGTCTGGCGTGCCTACGTCCTATGGCAAATGAGGTGGGAGATATATATAATACCGGTACATATTTGCACACCTGGCTACTTCTCTGAACTTTAATTTCTTGATTCGCTCATAGATTCTATTCCTTCTTGGCACCACAGGTAAATCATTGATCGACCAAAGTCTCAATCAAGTTGATTATCTCTTAGCTTGTGGCATCAAGACTATCGTTTCCAACGTAGCGATGTCGCACAGTTCTGTCTTTGATCCCAGCATTTTATCCTGGGTCACGTCAATGTTCGCTTTAACCATTGCTACGCAATTCACGGCAACTGCTCTCATCTCTTACCGCATTTGGCGAACGTTCAATTTTGCGAGCTTACAATCCCGGGCGCGATACATGTCCCTAGTATGGCTCCTCGTTGAATCCGGCGCCATATACACTTCGACGGCTGTCATACAACTTGTAACAGAAGTTCTGGGAATGAATGCAGGTGTCATTATGGAGTTCATGCTGGCCCAACTTTGTGTAGATATTTCAGGCAGTGTTGTAGTGTCATCACTTCTGACTTGTTCCTGTTTAGGCCATCGCTCCGGGCCTGATTGTAGTTCGCATTACATTAGGCTCCGCTTTTGGAAGCTCTTCGGGGAAGAGAAACTCTACTAACAATGTTGTGCAGCTCACGACATTTCATGCTACGGCGAACCACGTCAAAAGCGTTGAGGATACACTTGGGTCTCATACTATTCCTGGTACGGTGTCGCAAGGGGAGCACATACGTCCCAAACAAGATGGACCTTGATCCTGCCTCATGCAAGGATTCACTCGAGTGTCATCTATTAACATCTTCGTCTATTTCAGGTTAGAATCTGTATTTTGATATATAGTCATGATCAAGTCCTAAGGTCACCATGCTTTGACCATGCCAGAAAAAAAGATTATAATGAGAATAGGGGAAAGTGGTCAATTCGAAATGATGAAAGGACAAGGCGTCCCCAGCGCTTTTTTCGTTCTGTAATGATGACCTCGGAAGAGTACTCCTCGTAAAATAAGAGGAAGAAACGCCAGTGCAGTCGAGGTGAAAAAGAGGATTATTATATAAGTTGAATTTGAGTCGGTTGGCATTCTTTCGTCGCGATCGCTTACATCTCTTGAGACGTGTAATAATCATCACAAAACTACGATGTATCTTTCGTTTCTCAAAGAACCTGTAATAAAGGTGTTAAAGGCCCATTACTACATGATCTTGAGTCCAAACTGCGCAAGGGATTTTTGGAGAACACTTTTAGAAAAGACGAGTCTACAGAGTTTCCGGGTATTTGCTTGCGCAGACTCGGAGGCCGGACATAGGGGTCGGTGTAATGGTCACCTCATTTTGATTACCGAAATTCCGGTTGGTTTGGAGTATCATTTGTTTTTTTCAGGGTCAGCTACCGAACGGCGGAGGAACCTTGTCGCCTTCACGACTCTCGCAACCTTTCTGATGACTCGTTCAATTTCTTTCTGCTAACCTGAGTAATTTTCAGTTTCTTGAAGACGTCTCTTCAATGCCTGCTGATATTCCTGCCGATGTGTCGTATATCGCTGGGGTCTGGTGCGAGGGAGTACTATATGGTATGCAAGTATCCTTTTTATGACACATCCTTGTAGTTGAGCTATTTAACAGGCATGCAGTATGGTTTTCATGGTTTAATAGCGGCTTGTCAATGTATAATTGAGATTCTACAGTCTCGTCGTGTTTGGCTTCGTCTGTAAAATGTTTTGCAGTAAAGTCTCTGCAATGGGCCGAGGATACTCATCAGTGTGGGGTCTTGACTACGACTTCTAGCCATTGCCAGACTAACTTCTTCTGAAGCAGTATTCTTCTCGCATTTAGTTTTTGCATGTTCACGCTCTCTACAGCCCATGTGGGGCTCGCCATTCAATCCATTCTCCAAGGTTTTATCTATGACAAAACTCAAGACTCCAATACTTTCTTCCACAACAATGTCTTTCCAAACCGAAAGGCTATCTATATCGTCAACGTACGTCACTTGATCAATCTTGACAGACGTTTGATCGACTCCAGTCTAGACTCTTTTAGCCGATACCCTTCTAGTGAGATACATGAAGACCTTTGTCAGTGATTCTAATGGCCCTGATCAAAATACAGATCTGGCGAGTGTTTGTTATTTGGCAAAGAGAGTGGAAGATATTCACGTTCCCTGTAAGTCAATTTGTTCGTGCCACTGAATGCGTATGTTTAACCTCTTTCTCTTAGCTTATCCTACTGACCGGTTTTGCGGGTATGCCTTGGAACACTCAATTTTCTTTTCCTTGTAGCTAATAACCTCGAAGTTTGTGGTATTAAGACCATCGTAGCGAATGCACTTGCCCATCAGAGTTCCGTTTTCGACCATACCATTCTATCGTGGGTTACCTCCGCATTTGTCTTGAACATTGCGACGCAGATCACCGCAACTTCACTAATCGCCTTCCGCATTTATCGCGCATTAAACTTCACAAGCCCGAAATTCCAAGTGCGCTACATGTCCCTCATTTGGCTCATTGTCGAGTCTGGCGCGGTGTATACCCTGGCTGCAGTTATACAACTTATAACGTATCTACTTAAGATGAATGTAGGAGTTATCGTCGAATTTATGTTGGCTCAAATTTGCGTACGTTTTCTTCTTATCTTGTTAATCTGCTCGCCTGATTTCTCTCCTAAGGCTATAATGCCAAATTTGATCGTCATCCGCGTTGCATTAGGCTTCACCTCTGATAACAAGATGGCTGTTACAGAGGACGTCATACTTTCAACGTTTCACAACACGTATGAAACACCGCCAACGACGAATTATACCCAGGTGGATGAAGAATTCCTCAATACACCTGAATTGCATATCCCTGTAGGCAAGGTTTTGTCTCATGAGCTGAACTCTCGCACTCGTCCGTGTCGCCGGCCAAGCATTATCCAGAACGCTTCTGTGTAGAAGGCGGATGAATGCACCGTTCCCGCACGTAGTCGGGCATTTGATACCATATTGAACTTTCGCCATAATGTGTGTTTAGGAATTGCTGGATGGTGATATACTTTACTTTTCCCTAATAATATAGCATACCACAATGGCTACTTATCATTTCAAACTGTCCGGCTTGACCTGCAAGTGTTTTACAGCATCACTCGTTGTATCTAAACCCGTTCGTAATGGTAACTGAAAATGTTCCTTTGAATGGGATAGCAGCTGTAAATCAATACACGGAGAAAGGTGTAACTGTTTCTTGGCAGACCGTTACGTGGAGGTCAATCATATGTAGATATTTCTATCCGTAGAATCACATATAACCTCTGCCAGTTGTTCGGAATTCAGGAGTATCTTGAAATGTGCATTGAATCGGGATCATGCCACTCCCATGACCACTGCGAAATCTCACGCTAATTACAGTCTTACAGTATACTTACTCTGGTAGGCTTCCAGTCTCTTCGAGCCGTGAAAAAAGTGCTCTAGGCGGACTTCGTCTAGGGGTTCGCATAGGGGTTTGCTTGAAGTATCGCTGCATCGAAACCTACTCTTCGATCAAAGTGTTTACTGGGATGGATTAAGGCTTTTGTTCCCCTCGCGGACGTCAAAAGGTGTCCTGGTTCATCACATATGTTTCCTATAGCCGATGCACACGTCGATAATTCACCTTTTCCATCGTAGAGTCGAAAGGTTGATGGATAATTGTATAACCTGCATTTCAAGAATGTTAACTTAGAGAAAAGCTTGCCCATGATAATTGATAGATAACGACCGGCGTATCGTCCCGACAACAGCTTGAGAGTGGAGTAAGTTTGATCAGGCACGGGTGGTCAGGAGGTGTATCACGTAAAGTCCATTATGGAGCCCCTGTACTCTGACAAGATTCAGAAGAGTGCGGGCCCGAGAAGACTCCATGATCCAGAGCCTCGAAATGTGACGCCCTCAATACGGATAGATCTTTGTCAAGATGACTCGAGAGATGTGCTGATTCGGTATGTCAGAAAATGAACCTAAACTTGGAAAGATTGATTTCAATCTAATCGGATAAGATTAACAGCGGAATGTTTCGCCGGATGATGACGCATGCCCCTGACAACCTCTTAATCGACAAATCATTACATTGTGTATTTGATGCGGTTAAATAGGAGCTTCAGCATTATAGAAATATTTCCTAGAAATTAGAAAAATATGTAACGTATATGAGATATATATTTGAACTAAAGAAAGAGTAAGTACTACACAATTGCAACGCAAGCGATGTTCAAGTCCAATTGTTATAGGCAGCCCGACGGACGCATCAGAATAACGAGAAAACGTTCCACAGCACATACAATAGCCCCACAATGCCAATGTGTGGAATCGACAAGCGTGAATTGATTGCCGCGCTGCTCAAGGGCGTTGCGAGTCCTATAGTCTGGTTTAAGCAACTGAGAAGTGCCGTGTCCGTGTTTGAGGGTATCGGTGAATCGGTAGCCCCTTCGTTCGCGTATACCGCGGTATTGTTATACCCATCGAGCGTCAACGCAACAGAGCTAGACCTGTAATACTGGACGACCTGTTCAGGCGTTGGATAGCCGTTGAATTCGGAAGGAGACGTCGAGCTACTACCAGCATTCAAGTAAAACGAGCAATTTGATGAGATGTCAGAAATAAGGGCCTCGACCGTGGAGTTGTCGGATATGATACGGAATGTGCTATTGTTGTCGATACTGGCAGATTGGAAGGAGGCAGCGGCAATCGCGCCACCTGGGCGGCTAGAGTTGTCAGGGAGACCGTACTAGTAAAGGGTGTAAAGACAATTAATCCAGACGAAGAATACAAAAACTCACCTCATCAGTGTGTAGATAGGCCGCGGTTCCTATGCCAGCCGCAGTACCCCAAACTAAAGGCCAAAAGTAAAAGGGGAACCCGCGGCCGGCGACACCGGCACCCGTGATTCCAGGATACCCGCTCCCGTACATCCTAAAATTCAGTTAGTCTAAGGCCAGGATAGACCATCGCTAGAGCGTTACCGTGTGCCAAAGACCTGATTTCTGGTACCACCACCCGCCATGCGCCCCGCAAACAATTGACCAGCTGGTAACGCGGCCGGAGTACCACCTCCTATACCGTAGGATTTTGCATTAATCGTCTTACCACCTGAGCTGATGCCATAAGATGTCTTGGACGATCCCGAGGAACCTTTTCCGCCGCTTGAGCCCCCAGAACCTTTGCCACCGGATCCACTGGAACCGCCCCGACCGCCGCCGCCGCCGCCTTTTCCACCTCCCCCACCACCACCTTTTCGTCGTACGAGGCGCCTCGACCGTTCGCGAGGTGTAATGAATGGAAAGAACATATTGTAATCGTAGAGGAAGGGAGAAAAAAGCTGAGTCTCATGATGACATTTATAAATTGTGCCACAATTGCAAATGATCGAGAAAGCTGTGTGAACCAGTGCGTAAGAATCGGGCTATTGTCTACAAAACGGGGAAACAAGAGTCATTAGCTAGGCTCTACGATGAAAAGGGTATCGATAATCTGAAAAAAGCCAAGAAGTCATTACATCATCAGTTGGCGCCTGCATCGCCCGCCCACCTCATGTAACAACGGCTATAAGGCTGAAGTCACATTCAAGTTTGTCACAGATGGCAGCTATGTGTCATTGTATCCTTGTACTATGAAGGGTCGTGGGTGCGGCCTGTACTATATAACATATGTACTTTTAGAGTTGACATGCTTGACTCCGAGTAGATCATGCATTTTTGCATTTTTAACATCAGCGCCGGAATGCTATAAATTCTGCCCTTTACTGATCCTAGACGACGCTTCACGGATCATGCTGACGCGCGCACACAGCCAAGCCTGAACAGGGGCATTGAGCCCTTACTATTCGGAGTGCAGTCGTCATAAGACCTTGAGGGGTGAGGGAGGGCGACTCGTGGCGCCTTTTTTCATAAAGAGAGCCACAGTAATTATGCTTCCTTGAATGATCATCCAAGTAATAGGTCCGAGTGTACGGCGTTTTTGATCAACCACGAGAAAGCTTGACTCCAGTCAGACCACGTCCAAGATTTGCCAATACAAGAGACTGGAAATCCGAGTCAGTAACTGGAGCGGAAGAGTGAATTAGCCTGGACACAGAGTCGGGGAGCAGAATAGGACTTTGCGCGGCGATTCTTAACAGAACTCGAATTTGAAAATAACTTATTATCTCTATATAGATGTGGAACAGATAAAGCAAGAAAGTTTTAGAGAAGTCTCATCCTGGTGATTGCCGCAAGAGTTCCACTAGAATTCCATGGACGCCGCATTCCTTGTCAGAGTTAATGTTTGCTGGCAGCGCCCACGCAAGTCTACTGATGTCCAGGCTTTTTCTCACCGACGCTAGCGCAATGCCGCCGTTCGATTGTCCACACCAAAAGCTTCCCTCTCCCATAGCTATCCGGGTTGAAACTCGAACATGGGTCGATGTCGACACCAGTTCTAATCGTAATTCCCACGGACCATCCACTTTCAGTACCGTGGAGTCACCATCACAGTCACACCATCCAGACCTTTCACCACCGCAGTCCACGACGAGGTGGCCCTCTTTGTCGATGGTGTCGATGTCGCTGCCTCGCTCTGACTATGACCCACGAAGGGTTTTCGTGAATCCATTCCCTGAAATCTCGCTCGGGAAACATCGTCGTATTGTTGGTGTCTACTTGGCTGGAGCATTGGTGAGCACAATAAAAATGGAAGCGCGGACTGATTTTAAAGATGAGCGCCAAGTTTGCGTTAGCCAATTGGACATTCCTGGATGCTGCTGTCCTGTCTGCCAATGCGCATGCTCCATGGGGCCAACCCGAAACACCGCCGCCTGTGCATGTAACATTCGTCGATTGGATACCAGGCATTTGCTCACTGCTGGGCTATCTGATTATCAACCTCATTGACAAGGATCGTGTTCGTGGAGACGAGGGCTTTGGAGACTCTCGTGCTGTGTGGAGAGCAAGATTGGTCTTGTTCGTTGGGTTTGCGCTCATGGCCGGCGGGCTGGCAGGCAGCGTGGTACGTTGACAGATCTCCAATGCATCTGACTACAACCTCATGTCCCTCTTAGACTGTTTTGATCCTGAAGTATATCCTCAAGGGATATACTGAACAATTTACATACTATGGATATGCCAATGTCTCACAAAGTGTCGCGCTCATGCTGTCTGCCATTGTACTTTGGATTGCTCAGAGTGGTAGCAATGAGTACGAGTATAATCTTACTTTATGACAATAAGCCAAATTTGATCCTTTTTTTGTACTTACCAATCAACCTTTCAGGACATGATGAATGGAAAGATAATATTTCTGGAATTGAGCTTCGCTCGTGTATCAATGTCAGAGCATGAAGGCAATCTTTTGTGTCTATTGTTCTACTGCCTAGCAAAACAAGGGACGGTTTGAAAACCCGTATACTTTGTCCTCGTATGTCGATGAATACACTAATTCCACAACGGTAATACTACATTTTCTACCAGTACACCCCTTGTACTAACCTTTCCAGCTATCTTAGGTCTCTGTTCCTCGTCATGTAGTCGAAGTTCTAAGATTACGTGGTGGCCACCTTGGTTCTCGAACCATCTTGTTACCAGGTCAGCCTGCGCATCCCAAGAGGCGCTAAATACATACAATATTGACTACGACAGGCTGGTGGTGCCACGAAGGATCCTCTTCTCCCAGTAACAGCGTCGCTACTGACTGGAACCCATGTTCAGCATAAAACTTTACATTTGCAGTGTTCGACGATTGAAGCCATGTAGACTGGCCAGCCCAGTCAGCCTGAATAGAAGCGTATGAGTCTACCTACCAGCTCCCGAATATATTGGCCCTGGCCCTTACCATCACCATCATTGTATCTAGGAGGGCGCTACCATATCCGCGTCCTTGTAATCTGACGTCAGTCCACAAGTTATCAATCAACCACATCTTCTCGACTCGAGTTCCAAACGCTCGCACCACCGCGTCCTGCATCTTTTCGTCGGCCTCGGTCCGTCGCTGAGGAAGTAAGCTTTCAAACCTCATTACTGATATAACGGATTGCTTGACTTACCCGTTTCTCCATCTCACTCATCTTGCTATAGCGATATTTGAGAATCCCGTTATACAGCCGCCTCAGGAAATCGATCACGGAATCTCTTTTCGGCTGAGCAGAGTCATTTCTCGGGGGCGTACTGTCATTTCCGCAGCGTGTTGAGAGAACATCTCCCGCATCTCTACACCATTGAAGTACCCTACGCACCAGACGACGTTTGCTCTTCCTCCTCTCACTGTGAATACTCTCTTCGTCCGAATCCATAGGAAGAGTTCCAACAAAATCAAAAGTCGATCCAGCATTGCCTCTTCGCGAGTTTGTTCACGTTCCTAACAGCTTGGGTCAGGTCTCGTATTTGCAGGCGAAAGGCATCGCAAGAAGAATTGTCATACGTTACGGATATACCGCAAAATTGGGTCGTTCGCGAAGGTCCTCTGGAATGTCTTCGCAGCGCGGAGGATATCATCTACTTTCACGTCATTCACGACTCAGATGCACCAGCTCGAGGGACAACGCACCACATTCGAGTTTAGCGACTATTATAGGTTCTACGAAGAACCTAGACTTGGCTGTGCTATTTCGAGCCAAGTCGTTGGATGCTTGA
This sequence comes from Termitomyces sp. T70a, assembly GCA_017657195.1. Taxonomy (NCBI): domain Eukaryota; kingdom Fungi; phylum Basidiomycota; class Agaricomycetes; order Agaricales; family Lyophyllaceae; genus Termitomyces; species Termitomyces sp. T70a. The sequence continues at coordinate 24,087 of JAGGAT010000194.1, read as the reverse complement.
ACCTGCATGGTGCCCCAGTGTCGGAAGGCAAAAGGTCGCAGGTGGAGCTGGAGGAAGAGTCCGCAGTTATTACCTATATATATGCCTGCGGTCCTTTGGTACTGCGGATTCAGGACGTAAGGGAAGTATGTGCGGACATAAGTAGTATGATTAATATATAATTGGCCATGTTACGGCTGCTGCGTACTGGACTTCATCGGCAGGGACCTTTCGAATCTGCTGTGGCGTCTGATCTTCTTTCGATTCTTCCTGACAAATTATCAGAGAGTCATGACAAGTGACTGAAATCTGAGCTCGTCTCCGCAGCCTTCAGGTGACCATCACCCATACACAATCAAGTCACGGCGAGCGGCGGTCGGACATGGTACATATTTTGGGGATAATAGTCAACGCGTCTCAGCTTCGCCACTTGCTAAGTACACAAAATCCAGCTTGAATGCAAAGACATAGCCGGATTTCGAGTGGATTGATAAGCTGAAGTGCTCACAAAACATAATTTTACCCGGGGTTTTGGCTCTCGACCGCAGTTCCCCGTGATCTTTTCATCAGAGCTCCGCGTACGACGCGAATGGGAGTTCCACAGAGCAGACCGTTTAAATCATCTCAAATCCCATGACTATCGTACATATTTGCGTCGATATCAAGTAGATAATACAAGATGTCCCGATTTATCTGCCTACACAGTACTCGACGACAGCTTCCACAGTTATGTGCTGTCATCATTGCAATTGCGGAATGAAGGAGCATGCCGCATGCGGCCCTGGCAGAGAATCTGTTGAATTCAACGCTCCAGCCAACGTTTCTGAGCTTTTTCACATGTGTTTGTCTTTGGTCTCCCTTCGGCGCCGAAAGCGTACTGACTTGTCCTATACAAAACTTGATCAATTTGACAGGAATCACACCTTGATCGTTTCTGGATTTCTTTGTCAATCGTGCTATATTTCAGGAACAGCGTGAACCCAATATGCCAAGTCGAACGAGAGGTCTCCTTGTGCTTTTCGGAGCACTCTGGAGGTTTCCTAAGTGATCGTCATTCTGTCTCTTTCATTGCACAATATTCGTGGACTTGGATGGATGGACATTTCAAGTGACTACTTACCCTTTACAATCGAAACGATTTCGGCAAAGCATCAGACGACAAGTGATAAACGTGGGATTTGTTCTATGTCCCGGATACTTCATGTGCACGTATCCCAATCATCTTGTATAATGATCAAGTAAGAAATGGGATTTGTCGAAGCCACCGCGCCTGCAGGGGTTCAACGTTTAACGTCTATCCAAGGAACGTTCATTGAATGTCAACATTGGAAAAGCACACGATATTCTGTTCATCCGTTGGTTAACTTGACTCCGCCTCTCAACATACCTCGAGCATGCAAAGTGTGGCATGTACGGCACGCAAGCTGACTCTTCTCTCAAAAATCGTGTCTTCTTACACCAGATTGGGGTCAGATTTGTGATTAAGCACAGCTGGGCATTGCTGAAAACCTTCACCTTGATATCAACTTGTAGTTCTGCTTGGTGCCAGTCAGGGTATCTCAACGGAAGGCCCGTTACCCAAACTGCAAGTTTTGTTGTATCAGACCGAGGTCATTCCGAACAGATGCTTCGCATGTTGAAGCGGCACGGAAGATGATGAGTATTTGGCGCAGGACTCGTTGAAAAATGAGAACTACAGAGTATGGAGTTCGTTGTCGCTCGTTTGACCCTTTTTAGTGTCGACCTGAAATGCAACATAAAGTGTCGTGACGGTAGGCTCACATAAGTGTGTCTGTCTATCGATGATACAGCCCCTTCATTCAATCTTCATGTTGAAATAGGAAGTGGTACCCAGAGAAAGGATGAATGAAGAAAGACCCCGAGTCAGATAGCAGACCAAACAAAAATCTCCACCCGTGATACAGGTGGAATGGAATACAGGTTGTCGTAGATGAGACATTCTCACGAAATAACGTCTCAAGAACAACAAAAGATGTCCGTGATAGTTCGAAGTACATGTGCATTCAAGAAGGCATCATCATGAACTGCGCTGCCTTCGGGATAACAGGAATTCCATCCCAACGGTCCTTCACAAATACTGCAGTGAATCAATCAATGACTTGTCGCAATGTATCCAATAATCGATGAACGTCTTACACTCAGTTTTAACCGGAATTTTGGCGAAGTCTTTGAAATTTCCAGTTTGGATTGCTTGAGCTTCTCCAAAAGCTGCAGATTTGTGGGAGATTGCACTCCCACAGTTGCTGCAAAAGATACGGGAGACTAATATGGGAACGGGAATGAGTACAACATAGCTCTGGGGACAGTGGGTATCTCACCGGTGTTACCGCTAGGAGCTTTTATATCAAAGGTTTTAACCGGTCCCTTGATAGTGATATTTTTCTGCGGGGCGAGTATGTTGGTGCTGAAAGCGCTGCCACTTGTTTGCTTGCAGTCCAAGCAGTGACATACGATCTGACAGAAAACTTCAGTGAGAACTTTGAGGTCAATTTGAACGGCGGTACCTGATCAGTGTGATCAGACTCGACGGTGATTGTAGTCTGGCCGCAGAGACAGGCTCCTTGGAAAGGCATGGTAGTAAAAAGTGGGTTTGATGTACCGGTAAACACAACCCATGAGCTTTTGTACCTGGACATAGGACAGACCAACTGAGAAAAGCAGTATCTCCAAATGTTGCATTCCCAGGTTCGGGTTCATTTTGCAGCGCATCAGACACACGGATCCACGAGTGTGTGTATCCTCAGACAGATTGGCTCATATGACTGATCACCGGTCAAGTGTTGAAAGAGGGCCGTATGGATTGAACAACGGTTTTTTCATCCACGGTCGATCCACACGCGACTGATCGACCTGCTGTTCATGTGATCCTGATTCAATCACTATAAACTTCGTGAATGGAGTCACGAAAGGGTGCCGGGGTTGGGCACTCACCTTGCTACTCTCGCGAGAATATAGTTCAAGGAAGTGTTTACTATTCTATGCTCACGACTTCACCAACTTTCAAGGAAGCGGCGCGTTGAACTTAAGTTAACAACGATGTTTGTCAATTAAAATGGCGGTCACCCACAATCCAGGGACTTACTATGGCGCAAAGCACTCGAAGGCAAGGACAATTTTTTCAGAACTACATATCTGGATGCAGGTCTTGTTCGTGGTTTGTAGATACGGCCATGCCAAAGTCACGATATCACCTTTGTCACTAGGAAAGGAACTCGAGTCACATTGTCACATTCAATTTCTTTTTTTCAGCTCTTATGAAGGCAAATAGGTTTTTCCTTTGCGAGAGCAAGCAGCTTATTACTGGCATCTCCATTAGATTGCTGTGGAAGGCTGCTGTCATGGAGAATTGGATGCCATCTATAGTCACATCGCCCAATTGGAACGAAGCAATCGCTATGAAGTGGACCTTCTGCTCATCTGCGGCGATTTTCAAGCTATAAGGAACTTCTCTGACCTTTACACTATGTCTTGTCCGAGCAAATATAGAGAAATAAGGGATTTCCACCGGTGGTTTAGGTTTTTTTCTAATCTTCTAGCCGGAGCTAAACTTGCTTGTGGTCCTTGTGGTTTTGACAGGTATTATTCAGGCGCCAAGAAGGCCCCTATCCCCACTATCATCATTGGTGGAAATCATGAAGCGTCGAATCATCTGTGGGAACTGTGCGTTACCATGGAGTGTGCCGATATTTTTTCGACCATTGCTCATTCTCGGTCAGATACCATGGTGGATGGCTTGCACCTAACATGTACTTCCTTGGCCATGCGGGGAGTGTCATCGTCAATGGCTTGCGTATCTCAGGTGTGTCAGGTATCTACAATGAAAATAATTATCAAAGAGGTACGTGTTTGAAACCTCAGCCAAAGTCATTGTTCTCCAAACCATCCCAGGGTACAATCACAGACTGCCTTATGACTCTTATGCGATGAGGGGCATCTATCATGTCCGGGAATATTGCATTCGCAAGTTGTCTTTCGTGTGTTTCACCAGTCCTCCTTGTTGTCCTGAATCTCATCGTTGTAAAAGCTGCCACAACCTGACATTTTCATATCGCATGATTGGCCCAACAAAATCGAGCAACATGGCGACGTACAAGCCCTCATTAAAAACAAGGATTATCTTCAGTCAGACATTAAAGCTGGAAACTTGGGTTCTCCGCCATTCATGGACTTGCTTAAGACTCTCAAACCTAAGCGGTGGTTCGCGGCTCATATGCATACACGATTTGAAGCTGAAGTCGTTCACAATTCCGCAGTTGAAGGAGCTAAGCCCGATGAAATAACTGTTCAGAATGATGAGCCGTCAAAGGAGACTGGTGCTACCGCTTCAAGGTGTGAAACTGAGACACTAACATCTCAGGCACCTTCAACGACAAAATTCCTTGCCCTGGACAAGTGCCGTCCACGTCGGAAGTTTCTTGAAGTTAGTTCGCGATATCTCTATTGAGACAAACCTGACTTGTACAGGTACTTGACATTCCCTCCCCGGCTTTCGACACTGCGAAAAAATTCATCCGCCGCCCAAAGCCAGAAATTTCATTCGATCCCCATTGGCTTGCCATTACACGTGCTTTCCAACCAATGCTTTCCATAGGAGAAGAGCAACTACCCCTCCCGGACGAACTTGAGGGCCGCGCTAGTGTTGAGCGGGAGCTCCAATGGGTAAATGAACACGTTCCCAAAAAGCTCAATGGCCGCTGGGCTGTGAAAGGTTGCCAGAAGTTTGAGAAAACCGCGTTTACAGTATCGCCGAAGGAAAGCGGGAGAATGAAGCCTAACACTCCGGCTCGTGGGTGCTTTTTTCAATCAACGTAGAAACCTCATTGACAGTTTCCCTTGCACCAGCCTTGCCGTACACGAATCCGCAAACAGTGGCGTTTTGTGATATGCTAGAAATCCCAAACAAGATCAATGCCTCGTTAACACGCACGACAGGGGGAGAAACAGAGGTTCAGCAGCCACCATCTTAGTCTGTCTTCCCTCTTTTCAAACCTATACCGGGCCTCATTGCTATATTTTCGTGCACTCTCTTCGACCGACAGTCATAAAGTTCAACCAAGTATCATGGTATCTATCTCTTTTTCCTTGCTGTACACCAAGTTTCGGATTCATTTCCTGATTTGCAGGACAACGCAGCCACTGTTGGTTTTGGGTCCGCTCAAAGGCATTATAGTACATCTGTTGGTCACGGACGACGCTCTATCTCTCGTTCTATTGTTTGGAGAGGATCAGTTGGCCTCAGGCGGTTCCTGCACCTGATGCTTTGAAACAGGTGCCGACCTGTATTTGTTGAACCTTCCTACTCGCTCAGCGCACAACCGACGGAGACGATCCACATCAATAGTCAAGATATTTCCTGAACTATCCCCTGCAACCTAATTTGTACTGCGTCGCCTTCCCATTTGACTTTGCATTGGTTTCTTACGCCATTGAACATCAAGTTGCTATGTACATTCGACATTCCCAATCTAACTCAGACACCTATTGTAAATCACTATATTTGATATCTACAGTGCTAGATAATAATATTATACATACCCTCAATTCTCTCCAACTTGAAGCGAGTAGATGGAATTAGTAGCCATATAGTTGCAGCTGATGAACTGGCCGAGTGGGGAAACATCAGATAAGAGAATTGTCGCCCCTACGACGCATTTCCAGCCTTCATGAGGCGGCTTTCACTCATAAATTGACTATGTCTTTAATACATGTCAATTTCTCCCTCACAGTCGCGCCGAAATAGTCACTTTTAAACAAGTTCTGAATATACCTGAATAAATCTGCTAATAAAATTTACCGATTTGTAATGAGATAAAATATAGAATATAGACCACTTCGAGGGGTGGACGACTCTCACTCCCGACGACAGGCCTTCAATGACTTTTCAAGGACTTCGAAAATATGACTGTAATTCTCGAAGTACAACATCTTTCCGAACTCCGCGACTTTCCTATCACGTGCTGGGAAGTCGAGTTCCAAGCCGCAATCCGTCAACCTTGCGTCAACCGCCATCTTCCCAGTTGGCCTCCATAGCTTCGCATGGCGGCCGACGAACCCAGCGACGAAAGAATGGCCCTGGTAGACTGGGAAGATTTAAGGAGGCGGAGTCTCCTACCAGGAGGCTTTGGGCCAAGTAGAGTTCAAATCTGGTGTGTCCCATTGTAACTCCCAAATGACAGAATTCTTGATTCTCTTTTGCCGCTGCAGGCCCGCCATCCTCGGTGTGTGTTTAGGATCCGAAAAGCAGACTGTAGCGGACGATGTACATCACGAACATAGCGATGAACGTCAGATTCGTCTAGATACAGACCGTAGCTTCGTTCTTTATCCAGTAGGTGAAAAGGCATCGCATATCGCGGTCAGAATTTCAATTTCTTGCTGATTCTGGAACCTAATAGACACTTCCATAAATGATAAAGAAGACATGCAGGAGAAACTTAATAAGCTTTTGGTCTCTGTATTTCGACGACATCCCAACTTGAATTACTTTCAGGTATTGGTTCTGTGGAACATCTGGCCGAGGAGTCACATCTAAGCTTATTATATCCCAGGGATACCATGATATTATCTCTGTTCTGTATTTGACCCTGCCGGAAGAACTGCAGCTTGCATGCGCGGAAAAGATTAGTTTGCACCGGCTTCGAGACTCGATGTGTCCAACTTTGGAACCTGTCCTTGGTCTGTTAAGGTGAGTGAACCAATTCCTCTGACTTTTCTTTATTGTTCATACCCAGACAGGGTAACCAAGGGTCTTTTACGACTTGCCGATTCAAAATATGCCCAGCGGCTGGAGTGGTGCGTTGTCACATCATAGGTTAGCTTGGTCTAAAATCGCTCCAGCTCATCACAACTTCCCTTTTACGCTCTCTCCAATCTTTTGACTCTTTTCTCGCATGACATTCCAACACTACCCCTCATACAACACGTTTTCGACTATATACTCTGTCGACCGCCCATCATCATCGTGTATCTTGTCACAGCGGTACGAGAGTACCTATTCTGTATCCACCGTACTGATGGTCAGATTAGACCATACTCTCTAGAAAGGAAATTTTACAGCAGTTAGAGGACAAAGACGAGGATGAAGATTTAGGGATGGCGCACTCCATACTGAGCAGCCTGCCTTCAATGACAGATGAAGAGAAACCAGAGGGTTTAAAAGTGCATGATGATGATGATAAGGAACCTGTCGAACCTGTTGGGAGTGGCAAGGGTCAGGAAACGAATGTTAAAGAGGCGGAGCTAGAGCCTACAGCGGAAGCCAAGGAGAGTGTTGAGGATCTTTATCCGACTATTGAGGCGACGGACCTCAGTGCAACAGAGCCGGTCACACCCTTGTTTAAGGAGGAGTCGTCGGATGAGAAGTTCTCTCCATCACCACCGGTCACCTCCCGGCCCTCAACGCCTATCAATCGTCCAGACCTGTTCCCTCCAATTCAGCTCACCTCGCTGCTCGCTCAAGCTGATGATCTCTATACTCTCTATCCTCCAACCCACCCCGATCTTTCCCTCCCAAGTATCATGGGTCCTCAAAGCGTAGTTTACACCTGGAGCGAGTCATTTTCCGCCCTTCCAACTGACGCAGAGGCCGAGGCTATGGTCCTCCGTCCTGGACTCATCGTTTACCCTTACATCGGGGACGATGTCGTGGAAGAATCAGGAGACCGCGAAGAGTGGGAAGAGAAGCCTGGATCTGGGAAGTCGAAGCGTAAACATGTCAGGGGCAAGTTCCGTGGCAAGATGAAGGAAAAATGGAAGCGCTTGCGTCGAGGTCGGGTGGACCAGACCACTGGGATTGTTGCAGGTGCAGTGGTTGTACTTGGTGTCGCTTTGACAGTGTATGGTGTGAAGATGCGCGATAAGCATCCTGGAGCTGCGATAGGTTTTTTGGATAGTCATGGGCGCGATTGGAAAAAGGTTATTGGGTGGGCTGGGGGTGCGGTTACGGGTGTGACAGAAAGAGTTGTCAATCGCTTGTCGGCCTCAGTTTCTAACGGACAGTAAATGATGAAGCCGTACAGTCTGTTACACTCCACAAATATTGTATCTGTTTCTAATGAATAATGAGTACCAGTCAAAAACATGGATAAACATGATTGATTTTGTCCGGTAATACCCGTATCTTGTTCTCCGCTTCGTTGAAATTTGACCTTAGACAGGTAGTATAATCGACTGTACAGGAGTGCCATAATTGTATTCCTCCGTGTGCAACCGGTCGCTCTCATCAATTCCTCCTGGCAGACAATAGTGATACTGGCCTACGTTTCTATTGATTCTAGACTTACAGGCGCGTTCAACAACTTGAACGTGCTCTCCTGCCCTCACTATTTTGTTTACTAACCTTTCTTCCATTGACTCTTTCTTTCGAACTTGCTTCTCTCATCTATACGTGGTGGCGTTGGCCTGTTCTTTGACTCCTCTGGTCTTTGTGTATGCTTCAGGATGTTTCAGAAGTGGCCTGTTTCCGTTCACGGTTCTTGAATTTTACTTCTCATCCACAACTTCATTCTAGAATATACTCCTCTCTCGTGGCAGACATTAAATCACGATGGGTTGGTGGAATTGACTTGGTTCCGCCTAAGTAGACTGGTGCGCAAGAGATAATTCAGTGTCACCCATCCATCAAAATGTTGTGGTGACAGTGCGACAATCGATGATTCTGTAGAAGAACTTCAGACTTGGTATCCTCGTGACCGACGTGCCGTTTCAATCATATGGCTGATGAAAAGGATGACGTTGCTGATTCCCGAGCCTTCTCCAGTTATAGATTCAAGATAAATAATAAGTCCCACAGATGTACTGGAAGGAAGTGCATGACTCCAATTATGGATAACATTTCGGACCGTCCCGACACTATGCAATGTCAATGACATAGGTTCTACTCAGCGCTGCATTCTCGCCATAATGGGTTTCCGCTGATGATATAAAAGATTTCGTTCGAACTAGTTCTTCTTCTCACACTATGACCACTGACGAACCTGTGCCAGCGGCGGCTCTCCCTACACTTCAGAGGCTGAATGCCACCATCCCGGCCGACCTCGACGCCAAATCTATCGCAAAGGCATGGCTCACTGCTTTCTCTCTGTCAATGGAAGCATGCGACGCCCATGGTGTCGCCAAACTCTTCGTCGACGATGGCTTCTGGCGTGACATGCTCGCCCTCACTTGGGACTTTCGCACATTTTCTGGTCTTCCAAGAATTAAGCAATTTCTTGTTGATCGTCTGGAATCAGCACGTCCAACGGCTTTTGCTCTGCGCCACGAAGCCTATCTTGGGCTGCAGCGGCCATATCCAGATATTGCCTGGATCAACCTTTTCTTTGACTTTGAAACCTCCACAGGATTTGCGTCTGGCATTGCCCGGTTGATTCCTGATGCCAATAATGAATGGAAGGCGCACACTGTTTACACTAATCTAGAGGATCTTAAAGGTTTCCCGGAGAAGATTGGGCCGCTCAGGAACGCAGCTCCGAACCACACCGAGTGGATGTATAATAAAAAAATGGAAGCTGAGTTTGTGGATAAGTCTCCAGCGGTGCTCGTCGTAGGAGGTGGCCAGAGTGGACTGAACGTCGCCGCGAGGCTGAAAGCACTTGAAGTGCCGACTTTGGTAGTCGAAAAGAACCTGAGAATCGGTGATAATTGGAGGAACAGATATGACGCATTATGCCTCCATGATCCAGTTTGTGAGCTGTTTGTGCTCCTTCCTTCTACCTACGCTAATAATACCGGATGACGTGCCAGATTATGATCATATGCCTTATCTTCCGTGTGTTTTCATCGTTTTTTATATGATTGATCAGATTTGGATCTCATTTCAATTTGTGCACCTTCTGCTTCTTAGATTCCCACCTACATGGCCAGTCTATACCCCAGCAGCCAAGGTAGGACATCTCGGTCTGTAAAGAGACCACCTAATTGATCTTTGTTCTCGCAGCTTGCTGATTGGCTCGAGAGCTACGCTGAAGCGTTAGACCTGAATGTTTGGACATCGTCTTCGGTCGTCAGCGCAGTCCAGGATGGAGATAAATGGAACGTGTGCATTTGCCGCGGCGATGGTTCAGAACGTACATTTACGGTGAATCATGTCGTCTTTGCGACGGGATTCGGTCTCGAAGAGAGCGTTTCTCCCACATATCCCGGCATGGTAAGGCATTGGACCCGCTTGTGTTCGCTTTTTGACATTTTCTCGCAGGATTTATTCAAAGGACAGATTTTACATACAAATCAATACAAGAATGCAGCTGATCACACTGGAAAAAAAGTTGTCGTAATCGGCGCATCTACATCTGGTGCACAGGCTATCATGGCTCCTTTTGAATGCATCTTTGACTCCAATTCATCATTCCAGGCCATGATATCTGCGCTGACTGCCATGAGAGTGGAGTCGGTGAGTGCCACTCATTTACCTTTTGAAACCCGTGATCATTGACATGCTCAAGATGTGACAATGTACCAACGCAGCTCAACTTACGTTATGTCCACGACCAATGGCTGGAAGGTAGTCGCGCAAGGTATATTTTCATTCAATCTCACATTTTTTGTAGCTGATCGATTCAGGCGTTTACTCCGAGGGTGGACTTCCGACTGATATCGCTGACAGACTCAGCGCGTCCTTCCCCAATCACGTCACGGTCAGCCTTGCTCAACGCCGAACCAAGGCCATCGCTGAGCTTGACAAGTCTGTCCGCACGCTCAAGATCCACGATGGCATGTTGACTATATACAATTCACAACAGGGATTTGCTGGACGCTCTGTGCGCACGGGGTTTCAAAGTCAACCTCGGTATTCAAGAAACTGGGTTCAGACTACTAGTATGGTTGCGACTGGGGGGCTATTATCTTGGTAAGTATCTTATTATCGGAGCATATCCCACTCAGTTCCTTTTTTCACTTAGATACCGGGACGAGCAAGCTCATTGCAGATGGAAAAATCAAACTCAAGAGTGGTAGCAAACTTGATGGCTTCACAGAGACAGGATTGATGTTTGAAGATGGATCTGAGCTTCCTGCTGATGTCGTAATCTTTGCAACAGGGTAAGTTAGGGAAATTCGGGAGGGGATCTCTGGGTTTAAACCTTCTATCCTGACGACAGCGTGGGTGACTTCCGCTCCCCCATGTGCAAAATTGTCGGGGAAGAGGTGTTGAAGAACATGAAGCCACTGTGGGGACTTGACTCTGAAGGCGAGATGAACGGTGTATGGCGTGACCTCGGCGTCAAAGGCTTGTGGTTCATGCTCGGTAGGGTTTGGAGGACACTCATCTATTCAATTCTGAATGATGGTGAACAGGCAACCTTGCATTGTGCCGTTTCCATTCAAAACATATTGCTCTTCGTACGTCTACCCTGTGACGGTGACTCCGTGTTTTTGCCTAACCTGTCATTATAGAAATCAAGGCCATCGAAGAGCGGGTATTTGGAGACAGATACACTGCTAAAGCTTAGACAGATCGTTTTTAGTCTTCGGTTACAGAGATCAAAGCCATTGTATGGTGCACAGTGTGAAGCAAGACTGAGAGGGTTACGTTATGTCTCGTTGCTGAGGTCAAGCTCTGAGCTACGCGTTTACGACCCTGGTGACTGTGCATGAAAATGGATAATTTGAATGGAACTGCGGACAAGAATAAGGATCGAACTTGGACTCTGTCTGGCATCTGTTCAAATTACTATACAACTTCGAGTTCCGTATAGATGGTCGTCAATGGCTGTCTTGGTCCATGCGGGTCATGGCTGAAGAGGCATCAACGGTATGGTACGGTGATTTACGTTTACGGTGTGGAGCCGTACCGACTAGGTAAACACCCTTTGTTTCTTTGCATACTGGCTGAGTACTAGCTATTACTTCTCCAGTTGTTAGCTTCATCGTGAAGGACATGGTTTTGCGTCAGAGAGTGGGACATGACAACAATCACCAACTTTACAGCCTTTCCTGAGAGACTAAGCACATCTGCCAGTGCAGCCACAGTTACAGTTACATCTGCAATCTCTCACTGTCAGGTATCTTTCATTGTTACTTTTGCCTCACATGCTTATGCTAAATTTTATAGGTTAAAATCCCGTTTGGTTTCCATCTATAGCGAGAAGACAGAGACGCTTGATGCGCTGGGTGGGTTGACGCAATGTTGGTTGGCACGATGTTGACAGGAAGAAGGGCGTGTATTGATGCAAAAAAGCTTCCCTGTGTTAAAATCACAAAATATCTCCATGTTTCAAAAAAAATACACCCACGCAAGGTCCAAGTGATCTTATCCATGATATTCCATCCGAGATCACCGGGGGCAAAGTGGTGGGTGAATTGTCGTAGGGTCCTTGATATACTAAGTCCGACGATCTTCAGGCTGACGTGTTTCTTCCCTACAGGTTCATGTGACGCTATGCGTGGAATTGCATCAGAAATCGGGACATAAAGCCGTCTGAATTTCCTCCTCCTAAGATTTTCCACGCAAGGATGGCCACCGACAACCTGAGTCTGCCCGAACCAACCCTCCCAACCCTCCAGAGGTTGAATGCCACCATTCCAACCGATCTCGACGCCAAAGCTGTTGCTAAAGCATGGTTTGCAGCCTTCGCTCAATCAATCGAAGCAGGTGATGCACAGGGTGTAACCAAACTTCTCGTTGACGATGGATATTGGCGTGATATGCTCGCGCTTACCTGGGACTTCCGTACTTTCTCTGGACTTCCGAAGATCACGCAGTTCCTCGAAGATCGCCTAGGATCAGTGCGACCTACTGCTTTCGCTTTGCGCGATGATGCCTATCTTGGGCTTCAGCAGCCGTATCCAGATCTCGCATGGATCAACCTGTTCTTCGACTTCGAAACTTCAACGGTTACCGCGTCTGGTATTGCGCGATTGGTTCCTAATGCCAATGGCGAGTGGAAGGCACACACTATTTACACCAATCTAGAAGATCTCAAGGGCTTCCCGGAGAAAATCGGGCCGCTCAGGGACGCAGCTCCAAACCATAGTACGTGGGTCAGCGATAGAAAGAGAGAAGTCGAGTTTGTGGATAAGTCGCCGGTGGTGCTTATCGTAGGAGGGGGACAAAGTGGACTGGAAGTTGCTGCGAGATTGAAGGCATTCGACGTGCCTACTTTAGTGGTCGAAAAGAACAAGAGGATCGGTGATAATTGGAGGAACAGATATGACGCATTATGCCTTCACGATCCAGTTTGTAAGCTTTATCTCCTGCTTCGCACGCGTTACACTGATACTTTATGGCATGCCAGGGTATGATCATATGGCTTATCTTCCGTATGTTCCCGGTTACCGTACGTTTTAGCTCCGGCCGCTGACAGTCTAATTCAAAGGTTTCCACCTACGTGGCCTGTCTACTGCCCAGCCGGCAAGGTGAGATGCGTCAGTGACTGTGTGAAGGAATGCAGTTTTACCTCCTTTCTCTATAGCTCGCTAACTGGCTTGAGAACTACGCCGAGACCCTGGATCTGAATGTCTGGACGTCATCTACAGTAGTTAAAGCGACGCAGGATGGCGATTCGTGGCACGTGCGCATCAGCCGCGGTGACGGCTCTGAACGTACATTTACTGTGAAACATATCGTCTTCGCTACAGGAATAGGCAGTAACGATGGAACTTTCCCTAAATACCCAGGAATGGTATGCTATCCCTTTTATTTTTTCTTCGACTTCACCGAGCCTTTCTGCCTTTAAGGATTCGTTCAAAGGACAAATATTACACTCCAGCCGGCATAAGAGCGCGACGGACCATCTTGGCAAGAAGGTCGTCGTGGTCGGCGCGTGTACATCTGGTACTCAGCCTTTCCGAACAATCTATAACTGCTCATTGGAACTGACATCCCTTGATTCCAGCACACGATATCTGCGCTGACTATTATTATCATGGAGTTGGTATGTGCCAATTTGTCGGTTGGCCTACCTACTCAACTTAGTGACTTGATTCAGATGTGACAATGTTTCAACGTAGTTCAACACACGTTATGTCAACTACGAATGGTTGGAAGGTCACCATGGAAGGCATTACAACACTTCGATACAATTGAATTGCATGAGGCTGATCACGTCTATTATTAGGAATCTACTCTGAGGGAGGCCTTCCGACTGATATTGCTGATAGGCTAACCGCCTCGTTCCCTCATCATCTCAATGTTGGGCTAGCTCAGCGTAGTACCAAAGCCATCGCAGAGCTTGACAAGTTTGTTCATGAATGATGGAATCAGAAATTCCATTTGTTAACTGTATCATTTTCGCAGGGATCTGTTAGACGCACTGCGTGCACGAGGTTTTAAACTTAACTCTGGTATCCAAGGGACTGGATTTTTGCTCCTGGCCTGGTTGAAAGCAGGCGGCTATTATCTTGGTATCTCTCGTCATCTTCTGAATGTTTCCTCCATTTATTCCTTTCCATAGATACGGGCACAAGCCAGCTTATTGCTGATGGAAAGATCAAGCTCAAGAGTGGCGGTTCACTCCAGAGCTTTACCGAAAGAGGTTTGAAGTTCGAAGATGGGTCAGAGCTTCCTGCGGACGTTGTAGTCTTCGCAACCGGGTATGTTTTGGCCAACTCATTTGATAGCTTCAAGCTCGTGATTCTAACCGTGTTGGTTGACTGCAGAGTGGGCGATACGCGCGCCCATATCCGCAAAGTCGTCGACGAAGAAGTTTTCAAGAAAGTCAAGCCCGTGTGGGGACTTGACCCCGAAGGCGAGCTGAATGGCATGTGGCGTGATCTCGGCGTCAAGGGTTTGTGGTCGATGTTAGGTATGCTTTTTAGCGTTCGTTGCTCTGTCCACCTTCATTACGGATTGGCCAATAGGGAATCTTGCTTTGTGTCGGTTCCACTCCAAACATGTCGCCCTTCGTGCGTGTGCTCTTTTCCTTCATTTGACACCATCATTTAATCTGGTATTGCCATTGCAGAGATTAAAGCAATGGAAGAGGGTGTGTTCGGAGAGAGATACAGTGCTAAGTTTTAAAGTTGGTCCACCAAGTCGTACATGTTATCCATTTACAGTCTATGATTAAATTGACAACAAGCACGGCCTGGTAAAGAAAAATAGTAGCTAAAGAGGTACTACCTAGTATCCTCATGGTGGATATCAACGTAGTCACTAACTTTACGATCCTGCTTTCGCTGAAAGCTTTGGATCTACTGTATAGTGACATTCTTCTGCTCAGTCCCGCTGAGGCTATGATCATGCTAGAAGAAAGCAATGAGTCTCATTGCATTCCTTGTTTGCATATAGTTATGCTCACGTCAACTTCACTATCAACAGATCTCCCAAAATTCGTCTTGTCATGCTCACGATCATGTTGTGTCGATTGGGCAACCGAGATAACAATGGGAGGCTAGTAAATTCAGATTCAACATAAATTGCATTCTCCCAATGATGGTGTATTACCTTTGTTCTGAATTCCAAGCCCGAAGTTGCTCCGTTAGGAATCGAAGAACCTCCAATAGTCCGTGTAGCTCCCGAGGTATTCCATTGGGAATCATGAGTGACCGTCTGGGCATCCTCACGCGAATTCAGACTTGGGAAAGATAAGCCAAACTTGACACGACCATGACAACGTTTTAAGAAATACTTACAGGGTGATTGCTCCAACGACGAAAACTACATAACGTAAGGATGGTCAGACAGTACCGATAACGCGAAAAGCTTACGCTTTGTAGAAGTAACATAGAAAGGAATCCAGTAAATCCTTTCCGGAATGGTAATAAACTGTATGTGATTGGATAATTTACTGAGAACGGAGAAAATATCGTTCCACGTACTACGAATATAAGAGCAAGATGAATGATGAACGCAAATCCACCACGACTGACAGTGTACGAAACAAAAGTGTCGAATAAGTCTAAATCACTGGAAGATCACGTCAGAAAAGTTGATATCTATATCTACACCAGCATAAAAAGCGTACAGCTTGTAGGGAGCGGGAGGACGTGAGAACGTTAGGGAAACGAATGTCACTATCCCTGCCGCGGTGACCATGGCGTAAGACATCGCGGCAATCGCCTGACAAATAGATAATTATCATCAACAGTCAACATCGCTCAAGAGAACAAAATCTCGCCTTGTTGGGACTCTGGGCGAGATGGGAAAAGTTATCGTCCTTGAAACTGTAGAATTTTCATGAGATATTGTCATAGAACAGACATTAAGGCTCTCACAGTTTAACGGACATAGCTTGTGGAATAGGTATCGTTACAGATAGTGTGTATCAAGGAAGGAGATCTTACCAATCCCTAGGGCTAGGCCAGCAGTCGCAAGTGTTGCCTGCCGATGATATTAAGGTGCGAAAGGATGGTTGAGAACGCCGATTTGCTTACGATTGCGCCGCTAAGAAAAGCATTCTTGGTGGCTACGAAAAATGGATAATCGTGCATGTAGAATACAGGGAAACTTACCTTTCCAAACTGTAGAAGCATAGTAGCTGGTTCAAGGGGAGGTTAAATCATCATCAAGTGGGTACTACTCTTTTATTCCTTACAGTTGGGCAACAAAAATAGCGATCGCCTAAAATCAGATTATTCTAGAATTGGCTCTGAAACTGACGGGGGACCGCATACCGCTAGCGTTACGTGTGCCTTAAAAAGAGTCAGCTGAGCATAGTGAGAAGGAAATCAACTCACACAAAAAGTACTAGAAACGTTTCGGCAGTTAGTAGGCATGGTAGTATTCAGGATGAAAGTACTTACTTCGTAGCAAATTCAACTGTCAACGTGTAGGGGAAAAGGTCCACCAAATAGTAGTAGAGACTAACAGATGTTGAATAAATAGAACGGTTTGATTGGTAAGGATCCGGGCTTACCTCTGCGACACTGACAAGACGAAGACATTGGTCACTGCCTGACATATTAGGTTAAACCACTCACAGAGAACCGAGACGGCTGTGTCTAAAAGGCTGAGAGGATCTGTTAGTGAAGACAAGCCTGACTGCGATTTAATCCCAAGCATACCACAACAACACTACCTGATAATTCCATCGGTCAGTCCGGTTGAATATGAACAGTGAACGTTGGTATCCATACTATTGACTTGGTAGACCAATGGTCATGAGGATATCGAGAATAATACATATAAGATTCTAGCAACAAATCAATTTGCAGGAGGGATGCCTTGCCAAGTTTACGCACGGAAGAAGGTAAAACCATACAGTATCATCATGAAGATGTAGCCGATAAAGAAGACACCAAGAGTGCGCTCCAGATCAACCAAGTGAAGGCTACCGGGAGTCGTTGGTACTAGCTGATCCATGGTCCTGGAGATAGTGGGATAGTGGCTGTTGGACTTGCTGTGACGTTTATGTAACACCCAGGAGTAGGAAGATGTCAAATCGGCCGGCCTTGCCGGTTAAATGGGGAACCTCATCTTTACAACGCGATATCAATCAATCAAAGGGTTGTCGGAATAGCCTTCTGCTTGAGCTTTCTGGAGATGTGCATCTTATCCCACGCGTTGTGATGGTTTCAGCTTTTAGAATCAATATCTGTTAAATCCTTTTCGGCAATAGCCGTTTGTGATGAACCAAAAATAAAAACTAAGTATCTGTATCACTCAAAAAATTCATTAAGCATGGGTGAAAGACCTGCATACCCCAATTGTGTCTTTGACCTTGTCCTTGGTGCCGTGCTCAACCTCGTGACTTGTAACAGGGTGGATTATCGCTATTCGTTGGCACATGCACGACAGAAAGCATCGTTAAACATGGCGTGTCTGGTAGACGGCTGTCTGGTGCGACATACGCATAGCCATATCTCGAACGAGATACTTTTCCACTGAACGCGCCTCCGGTGTTCAAGGTCAGTTTGAATCATTGATGCCCTGCGCCTTAGTGGCTCGCTGTCGCTTCCACGGTTGTGCATGTGCCTGGTTGCTTGTTCTTCTCATTCTCAGTCTTGTTACTTCGGGCCTATCTATGCACACTTTCGACCTTTAAACAATTTGGCCGACTTTCTCCGTTTTTCTCCTGTGCGGGGCTTTAAAGAGGGTCATTTCCAGAAGATACCTAAGGTCTTGACCATGACCATAGAAAAGAGGCGTACATATGACAATAACTCAACTTCCGTCGTGAATTCTGAAGGAGTTGAATATGTCGCGTGCTATTGCCTCTGTTTCACTCCCATTATAAGCGTTGGAACATCAATCACTTAAGACGGATGGATATATTATTGTGACGGCCTTGCACATGGCGCTCAGAATAATTCATCTCAAACTACCGACATAGTCCTGAATCATTTGCCCAAACATTCAATGTAGTAGCACTGAACACAGTAGTGGTCATCTGATGGGTTTGTTTTCCATGAAATGTAGTAGGAATTATCTGGTTCCTACATAGGATTATTAGAGAGCATCAATGTAGGCTTCTTCTGCTCATTGCTGAGCTGAACTGGCAGCTCTGTCTTCTTACAGAGGGCTTAGACTACGTTTACATTCCGGAAAGGCATACATACATCAGAAAGACCACTGTTCTACATAAAGGAATACATAAGACTCTCACTCCAACCCCAGTGACTTGAAGAGACTTGAGATTCAAAACCAACCTTGTACAGAGAAATCAACCATCACCTCAAGTCCGTTGAATGCTCATTCTACTACCCTCCTGAACTTGAAGTAACAAGGTTCGCCCAGGGGCCTGGCCTGCATAATCTCGTCAACAACAATAAGGAAAAGCCGTGAAAGTAACCTACCTGCTGAATATCGTTCTTATTTGGTCGAGGAAGTACTGAGGGCACGTTTCCAGCAGCGTCGACAATTTCGAACTCGTACCCCGCGAAGATAAGAGCAAGCACCAACTTCATTTCGAGTTTGGCGACTCGCATTCCAGCGCAAGGATGACGTCCTAAAAAGACTTAGGAATCGTCCTCTTCCTAAAGGCGATCTCTTACCAGCTCCCCATCCCACAAATCCAAGCGACACTTTCCTGTCCTCCGCGCGTCCCTCGTCAAATCGACCAGGATCGAAAGAAAGCGGCTCAGGGTATATATTTGGGTTGTGGTGTACGTCAGCGGCGGAGAACGCCAAAAATTCTCCTCTGCTAATCTTGGATCCCTCAATTTCTACGTCTTTACCCAGGTTTCGGCGCAGAAGCGTTCCAGTTGCTATAACACGAAGAGTTTCACGGATCACAGAATCCATTACAGGCATCTCGTCCTCCCATGCAGACATTGAAATGCTTGCCAGCCGTTCATGAAGAGGTTGGTTGGAAAGCGTGTCAGTATTGTGGGTCAAGAGTGCTTGAACTTCTGTATGGACTTTCTCTTTCCACTGAGGATTCATTCCAAGGTATAGAAGATTCCAGCACACTGGAATGAAGCGAGTTGATAGGCAGGGAGTCCAATGCAGTCGATTACTTACCATTCATTCCAGTATTGATGACTCCTGCAAAGATGACGTTCAGAACGAACTACGCAGAAGTCAATGATGCAGATGAATTAGATATGAGAATCACTTACACCGATTATAGCATCATTGGAGTCACCGTCAGCAATGAGGACATCAATTGCGTCAGTCGTTCTTTCTGTAGCCTTACGGCGAAGTTCCACATATTTCAGAAGAAGATCATATAATTTCTGTGTTGCCTCTTTCTTCGCCCTCTTTGCGGGACATGGGAACCATGGGAATAGGAGTGCAAAAGGGGTAGCACTTTTCTCGAGCTCCCAGTAATGATGGGCAAGCTCAGATATAGCTTCTTTATCCTCGGCAAGTTCGCGACAAGTTGCCAATCGCACAGTCATCTGGAAGACAAGCTGAAAGCGACGACGTTAAGAGATCTGAGATATCCATGTTTTCTGCTCACTTCATAAACTTCATTGAAAGGATTGAGAGTCCCTTCTTTGCCCCAACCCTCCATACGTCGGTGGACATCCTCAAAAAGAGTAGCAAGCACTAAAGGTATAATAAGATTTGTTCAGTACCAATGCGTGTCACTCACGTCGATCAATCCTTTCTTTTCTCAAAAGATTGAGCAACTGCTTGATGAATACTGAGAGATTCTTTAGGTCCGGCTCCTCAGCGGCGATGTCACTTAGTCGAGGAGCGCCTCCCATAAAGATGCGATAACCTTCAGGAAGGTCCAAGCCTTGTTCATTGAAGAATACTTTGCGAGCATTATCTCCGGAAAGAGCAACTATGGTGTGCTGCTGACTGTGAGAAGTACTCCTCCTTTTGAGCGGAATTCATACATGTAGGACACGGAAGCGGAACATCTTCGCTCCAGTTTTCTTAAAGTTGGACCACATAAAATCGAATCTCTTCGTGAAGAACGACCAAGCCACAAGAAAGGAGATTCCATTAAGGTCCCGAATTGATCCAGAAGGCCGGGAGAGCAGGTGGCGAAGTGCCGCACCAGTTACTGCAAGGACAAGAGCAGCCAGAAAAGTTGAAGTCGGGGGTTGCGAAATAAGTTCATTTAAAAGCATAGCGATTTTTCTCTCTCCCGGTGAGAGTCTGGGTAAGGAATTGGGTACATGTAGGCAAGACATATTTAAAGGCCTCGATCGGATGACCCCTGCATCCAGGGCCCCGGGAGAAGTGGATCACGAAATTCATCTCACGTCATTTGAGAATTACTGAAGTACACAAATAGCTGGCGTTAATGAAGGAAAAGAGTGCAGATGACTGATGCGAAAAAATGTCCTCCGCGATAAAGCTAACAACTGGAAAGTAACAGTTAATACTCGCGTATCCACAAGAAATAGGGGCATTCATCTCGTTGGACGAACCTGTAGCTGAGCTGCTCTCACGAAGGATAAATGTATTTTCATTATGGGATGCCAGATGCTCAAACAGGAATGCCCTCTACAACCGATGAAGAAAACGCGTAGCCACGAACAGAGCACATGACTTCGACAGGAGATGAATATCGCTTTGCCTAAAACGGAACTTGGTAACTTTGTGTACCGATTACATAACAATTTGTGAACTAAGTTGCACTCGATATCTATTCTTCCAAAGATCTTGTAAATCATTTTGCGTCTTGACCTCCAATCTTGTCACTTCGGCATGAGTCCATATCGGCATCGTTGGTCATGATAGCTCGCCATTCACTGTTTTTGGGTGCCTTTGTACTTGATTCGGTCGATTCTTGTATTACAAAATTCGAAGACACTTACGCTGCACCGTATGGACATCTCTAGGCAACCACTTACCGCCTCATGACGACCTTGTACTTACTCCTTCAAAATAACTCGCGATATACGTCTCACATCTCGTCCTGTCAGTTTACCAGCAAGAAGCGTCTCATGTTCTAGTTCGTCAACGGTTGAATTTACGCTGCTCCTACAGTTAACTGTTGCTCTCAGATGGCTGTATCCAGCAGGAGACAAGACGATAACCAATACAGACATACCGAGTTCCACGGCATCCCGATTCAAAAACAATTACTTGACCAGGTTTATAACTCAAGCATCGGACGTGCTGTCACTGGACCCTCCATATTCTCAAAGTCTCCTTCTGAGCACTGTAGGGAGTACGAAAAGACTTTGGAAAAGCTTCCATTCAAATATCGAGCCCTTTTGACGCGCCAGCGACCTCATGTTCCTCAAGGGTACGATTCTTTTCCAATTAGATCTCTCACTAAAGTGTAATCTTAGGTATGTCCACGTTCGGCTATTCATGTCTTTGGACCTTCTACGTCGGAGATTCTGGCGGGCTAGTTTAGAAGCAGTGCTACCGTTGGAGCCAGACGGTTCGTTTGATTTAAGGCACATTAAGAAACTGTGGAACTTGGAAACTTGTATCGTCAGCTCCTTTTTTTCCTATGTTCATTCAACTGTCTCATTACTATTCTCTAGCCCGTTTCTCCAGTCCATTGGAAGGCCGTTGAGCCAAGTACACCTGACAATCTGTCACCGATCGCAGTCATGGTCCTGCTTGAGCTCTACGACTGTATCTCCTTTATCGGTGAGACATGGCTTATGCTTGTATTCGAGAGTCTTATTGGTTACGTACGTAGAACCAACAGTCTCTGAAGTCACCCAGACGAAACGTGCTATCCGCAAGAACGTCGGGCTTGGAGTGGACTCTCTCAAGTCTTTCATATATTTGCCGGTCAATCAAATGTGGCATTCAAAATTCTTCGGAAACATATGTATGGCAGACTCGTTCAAAACAGCTCAGGAAGACGTACAATACTTCAACCTGCGATTGAAATGGTGGTTAGCTGGACTGTCAACTACCCAAAGGAACCTATCCCTTATCCTGCTGATCTGCCTGCTATCTCTCTTACTCTACGTTCTTGGTTTCTTGACCCCCTATTCAGACCCCCCACTCGCTTTACGTTGGTACAGAAATACTTCTGACCCGATTGACAATTCCTAAAAAGAAAATGTACACTTACAACCCTCCTATGGATATTTCCTTCCATATGCGACGCCTCGCGCCATTATCTCAACCCTATGTTTGCAATACTGTCTATGCACTACCATCGTTGATTTTTCAAGAGAACGTTCATATCGTTGCCGTGCCTCTAACTCATGCAACTGTAGATTGTAAGTCTAATGGTCACCGTCTCATTATAGGCATGCTTACATTTACAGCGCGAGTGCGAGGTTACATTCTAGCGCTAAATGTATAATTGTCTTGATATAGATGAATACACGCGACAGGTTTATCAATATCTTGATGATCCTTTCCAAGGACGTCGATGGGCCAGTACTGTTTTTCTGAAGGAAGAACGTCGTGGGGACTAAATAAAAGGAAATTTAACATATTTAGGAGCAGACAGTAGACACGGAATACTCACATACTGACCCTGAAACTATCTGGTTTCAAACCAGTCAAGATGTTTGGAATGACAGTTTAGTTTGATGCGAATGCACGGCAAATTCTGTCCATGATTTGAGGTGTAAGATGTTTTTGAGCGCGTTGGGTAAAAGTGACGGAAAACATGCTTTGTCAGGATGAAGTCACTGACTTGAAACCCGACCTTTTAAGCACTTGTCCCATGCATATAGAATGAGCTATGATCTGTGCCTTCGGCACAGATTTCATAGCTCATTGGGGGCTTCACCCCCAAATTCCCCCCAACTCAGCCTCCACCCAAACCTCACTTTGTTTGGTTAGGGCTCCAAGTATGTATAAGTAACTCAGTGCTTAATCCCAGCCTCAACCTCACTACATTCGGTCAAGGCCTCAGTCTTCACAAACTTAAGTGCTCAATCCCAGCCTCAACTTCACTGCGTTCGGTCAAGACCTTGGTTTTCACAAACTCAAGTGCTTAATCCCAGCCTCAACCTCACTGCATTTGGTCAAGGCCTTGGTTTTCACAAACTCAAATGCTTAATCTCAGCCTCAACCTCACTGCGTTCAGTCAAGGCCTCAGTTTTCACAAACTCAAGTGCTTAATCCCAGCCTCAACCTCACTGCATTCGGTCAAGGCCTCAGTTTTCACAAACTCAAGTGCTTAATCCCAGCCTCAACCTCACTGCATTCGGTCAAGGCCTCAGTTTTCACAAACTCAAGTGCTTAATCCCAGCCTCAACCTCACTGCGTTCGGTCAAGGCCTTGGTTTTCACAACTCAATGTCAATTATCCAAGGTACTGTAAGCTGAATTGAGTTTTTCTTGAATTTTTCTAATTTTTCTTAGCATTTATGGACCTCAAAACAATGCAATCAGTGTTTCCATGGCTCCTGAACTTTTCCTGAATTTTTTTTGAAAAATTTCAAGCACTTTCTATGCCATTATTACCCTAAAACAAAGTCTGATTACCAATCTTATGTAAGTCTTGGTCAGCCTTAGTCATTTCCATTAATTTCCCAGGAGTCGTTGCATTATATAGAGACGAGCTATGATTTGTGCCTTCGGCACAAATTTCATAGCTCGTTGGGGGCTTTGCCCCCAAACCCCCCCCCAACTCAGCCTCCACCCAAACCTCACTTCGTTTGGTCAAGGCCTCGGTTTTCACAAACTCAGTGCTTAATTCCAGCCTCAACCTCACTGCGTTTGGTCAAGGCCTTGGTTTTCACAAACTCAGTGCTTAATCCCAGCCTCAACCTCACTGCGTTTGGTCAAGGCCTTGGTTTTCACAAACTCAGTGCTTAATCCCAGCCTCAACCTCACTGCGTTTGGTCAAGGCCTCGGTTTTCACAAACTCAGTGCTTAATC
>JAGGAT010000193.1:0-56502 GCA_017657195.1 Termitomyces sp. T70a | reverse complement strand
TATCTTCATGTATATTAGGTAATGTCGTATAGATCAGCCAAACAACTAAACAAGGGAAAGTCGAAGGGGTCTATCGTTATGAAAATTGCTGTAAACAAGTTACAAAAGACACATATGTAATTTTCCGACCATGATCGTGATGGGCTGGTTACGCTAGCATAGCAGTAATCATTGATTGCCTGTGATGAAGAGCTATTTTGCAACCATCGAGTCGTGAGAACTAGAAGTTATCCTTTTCTGTTGTAGTTCCAGAATGTCGATGGCAGATTGAAAGAAAACGGCCAGCTTCCACGAGGATGGTGGCGGCCAGCGATGAGGCCTGAGATCTGAGGGGCGGGAAAATAGAGGTAAAACTCTCCTTGACTTAAGCTTGACGGAGTTCCTGACATTTCTACTAATCCTTGACTGTCACCCGACGTGATCGAGCGATAGGTTATCTGAAGGGCAATAACTTTGATAGATTTCCGGAAAATACCGTGCACTTGAATTGTTCATCTTCTTTGTCTTCCGTCAGCTGTCATCATAAACGTTTTACATACGAGGATAAGAGTAAGTGAAGAGAGTGGAAAGGGTGATATATTAGGAATGAAGAGAGCATACTGCCCACATGTATACTATAATATCCGTCCGAGCAGATCGATAGTGTCGTTATGCATGGCGGATTTGTTGTTCGTAGGTATACGAATCCGTTGTGTCGCTGCTGTATTCAGGGGGCTGAATATATTCTGTAGAGGAATTCGGCCATTGAATGACAAAAGACCCGATTTCCCTTTGCTGATCTTCCAATTGGGACATTCGTTCAATTAAATGCTGGACCTGCCACTTGATACGTCTGTTATATCTCGCCTCCTGTGCAATAGCCTCCAGATCTTCTGACCAGCCAGAGCCCCCGACTTCTATATCAAGTTGTGTGGACGGCGTGATCTCCCGTAGCGGTAGATCTTCTTCTGACCGAGCTAAAAAATTTGCAGGTCAAGCTTGTGAGAGAAGACATAGTAGGACAAGTACACACCATGAGACTTTTCCAAAGGTTGAATATATGATGGATCATAGACCATTGGAGAAACAGTCGGATTAGGGTGACTTCGACGACGTTTGATGCAAGCGAGAAGGATTAGAAGAGCAAGAAAGACTGCGCTCCCCAAAGTCCCACCGATGATAGAACCGACTTGGCTGGGTTTCAATCGAGATTGCGAGGTAGAATCTGACGAGCCTGCCGATTGGGTGGGAACGTCGGTGGTGAAAGTCACCGTTGTGACACCGGTCGACGATCCAGATATGAACGTGATCGTCGTCGTTTCTTCAAGAGCAGTAAATCCAGACGGGGCAGAAGTAAAACCACCGGCGATGTTCACAGACGCCTGAGATGTGATGGTCCAAACTTTACCAGAGGAGTCCGTAGTAGTAAAGGTCTCCATTATGGCTGTCGTTTGTCCTGATACCGACATCCCTACCTCCGTCGTCAATTGCGCCGATGCCTGCGTCAAAACAGAGTTACTGGAGCTTTGAAAAGCCACAGATGCAAGGGTTGAAGAGAAAGAGCTTGAGCTTGATGACCTGGTGTAGATAGTGTAGAGATCAGATCAAGGTCCACGGGTGTTTTTTGAGGCCACCAACATACATAGTATTAGCCGCTGAAGGAGACGGAGTAGAAGTCTGTGGTAAAGAAGAAACCGTAGGAGTTGTGATGGTGGCAGCCGCAGGATTCGTAGGATTTGTAGGATTCATAGGATTCGTAGGGACAGACGATGAATGAATGGACACTGTTGGCGGATCTGCAGCAAGCACAGCTATCGTGGGACTCGAAGCGAGGGTGCTCGTGTTACTTGGAGTATGTTAGTAACCGCCACGAGTATAACGAGATTTACATGGTTGCTTACGAGGTGAATGTAGCCTGGATAAAACACGATCTAAAGTGCTTCATGAGACGGGAGCGAAAGGGGAAGAGGAATCACTCGCCCCAATGGCAATCGGAAATTATTAATCAAGGGAATGGAAAGATGCTTTTCGCTTCCCTGTACAGAATCACGAAGAGGCACCGTAACGTTGTTGTTACAGACCGCTTTAACATTGAACACTGGAGGGTCACTAGGACTGGAAGTCCAGGTGAGATTCAATGTCTGATCAGGAGATACAGACTTCATGAGACTCCCAAATTTCAGTCCATGAGCGCTCTCAAAGGCCACGAGAGCAAAACTGTTAATAACTCAGGAATATCTAGGACGAGGCTGGAAAGGAGGGAGACGTACATGACCTGAAGATACAAGGACCGCTTACTTTCCATGGTGAGGCCAGCGACAGTGATAGCAGATGTCTTTGG
Organism: Termitomyces sp. T70a; assembly: GCA_017657195.1. Lineage (NCBI taxonomy): Eukaryota > Fungi > Basidiomycota > Agaricomycetes > Agaricales > Lyophyllaceae > Termitomyces > Termitomyces sp. T70a. Next base: position 54,182 of record JAGGAT010000193.1, on the reverse strand, counting down.
AAAAGATTTGAAAGAACACCGTGCGAGGTAATTATTGCTTTGAGGGCGATCTACGTGATTCGTCCGATTGTTAATCACCACAGCTCGAAAACCAGTAGATCAAAAGAGAGGCCATAGATACGAGTCAAACATCTCAAAATAAGCTGCAGAGACTAATCTTAGGAGTTTCTGCCACATCTATCCATGTTTGAGAATACCCCAAAGTTGATAGGCGTGTTTGTGCTTCAACTTGCTTTCCATTTGTGTCATGCCGAGGAACAATGTTGTTGATAAGTCCTTTCGTGAAAAAAACCACACAGCTATACTGTATAATTTCAGGTGTCAGAATTAGACTTGATAAATGAGGCTGTTCTTCTCTAGACCGTCCAATTGGGGAAGATATTTCTACTAGGAAACCAGAGAATTACTGGGACACAAATATTGCGAAGGTCCATCAGAAATGGGAGATTGTCAGATATAAATATGAATTTTTGGGCGCTGACCATTATGAAACACGCGGTGGATATTTTATTAATAATGGTGGCCATTTGAGGTGTCAATAATCCCGCTCGAAGTCCGCGCCGCAAAACTGTCATCTCTGGTGAGCTGTCGAACTGACCATCTCTCGAAGGTCCAGATGTTGCAAGGTTGAAGAAATGGGGCAGTAGATTCGCATGATGAATAGGACATAAGATCATGATACATCGATTGTTGCTCAAGCAACGACGACATGGGCTGACAGCCTTGAGTTCATACGCATAAGAAACATCGCGAAATATGGTAAGGACCTGACAGTAGATGATGGCCAAGAAATTTTCAAGTGTGGTGAAGAGAGAGAGGACTCGAAGAGGGAAGTGTTCAGTTCGGTTCAAGTCAATATAACTAAATAACCAAATTTGAACAAACTTGGCATCTCGTCTCTGAATTTGCCCGCTTGCAACTCTAAACTCCAAGTTTAACCTATAACAAAGTCACAGTGCTTGAAATTGAAACAAGCCTAAACAGATCCTCGGTGCTAGGATCATGTCAGAAACCGTTTTACCGGTTCTTTTACCCAAGGAATACATTCCACAAGAATCAGGTGTGCCGCATCTGGAGTGGAAACCGTCAAAATACCGTTCCGCGCCTCAACCGCCTCCTCAGGATGACGGAAAACTTCAAGAACTCGAGCTGGCAAGTGCTCGGCAAATGTTAGATGGAAAACTCATCAAGAAGACCAGACCAAGAAGGACCGTGGACTATAATGGAGGTATGGGTCGTTGGGCATTGGTATGTCGTACCACCAGACTTGCGGGACGGGTGTGACGGAACGTTCTCGAACACAGTTGCGCAAATTACGGCCAAACACAAACTATGTGCCATACATGCGACCGAGTCCACCGTATATTATCGATGTACGAGACTTATCATCGACAAATTGTAAATTACAACACGTTGATTCTGGATTGAACTTGTTTTAGCTATTACCGCCAAAAGCATACCCGGATAATTCTTCAACGTCCCTATGCACCAAGTTTGTTCATACTTCAACAAACAAGATACGATGTCCAGTCAACGTAGTCACAGTATGTTTCGTGTCCAGTGATCAAAGAGCCCCATCTAAGCATTGTAGTGGACGCCTGAAGGTCGCCGCGTGCTCACAGGCTCTACGAGCGGAGAGTTTACGCTGTGGAATGGCCTTACGTTCAACTTCGAAACGATTCTCCAAGCCCATGATACTGCCATTTGTACCATGACCTTTACCCATTCTGGGGCGTATCTCGCCTCTGCTGACAAGAGCGGCATCATAAAATACTTTGAGCCCAACATGAACAATTTGACTGCATGGCAGGGCTCAAATTCACGAGAGGCTATCCGTGGCTTGAGTTTTAGTCCGGACGATCAGCGATTTGCGACTGCTAGCGACGACTCGAGTGTGCGAATATGGAATTTCCAGGATCAAAGAGTGGAGAGCACTCTCACTGGTGCGAATCAATAGCCTGTCTTCCCAGAATTGAGCTAACTACAATATAGGACACGGCTGGGATGTCAAATGCGTGGAGTGGCATCCAACCAAGGGCCTACTCGTGTCTGGAAGTAAAGACAACCAGATTAAATTCTGGGATCCACGAACAGGAACTGTACTCTCAACACTGCAAGTATCTCGATTGTCATCTCCACTGCTATCCTCACATACATCCGCAGACATCAGCACAAGAACACAGTTCAAGCCCTATCATGGTCTCCAAATGGCAACATGGTAGCCAGCGCGTCCCGGGATCAAACCGTTCGCGTCTTCGACATTCGCGCAATGAAAGAATACCGCGTCCTCAAAGGACACAAAAAGGAAGTCTGCTGTACGTTATCTCCTATTCTATTAATGAATTATCCCGATGACCTTCCACAGCGGTAACATGGCACCCTGTACATCCACTCCTCGTCTCCGGCGGCTCAGAAGGTGCCATCCTCCACTGGGACCTGGGCGCGCCCGAGCCCTCATTCACCCAACCTCCTCCCGGTCCACGCGCCACACTCTCACAAGCACACGACTCGAACGTCTGGTCCCTGGCGTTCCACCCACTCGGACACCTCCTCGTGAGTGCGTCGAACGATCATACCACAAGATTCTGGTCGCGTGAGCGCCCAGGCGACGTGGGGAGCGTGTTCTCAGGCGGGGGAGAGAAGCCCCCAGAGGCGACAGCCCAGGATGACGACGAGGATCCTGTACCGGGGTTCGTGGGATACGCCGGACACGGCGGGGGCGGACACGGAAGCGGAGGTGCAGGTGTGGGAAGACACGGTGGGGATACCTCACATTCGTATGCCGGCGGGGACGGGGGAGGGAGCTGGTACGGCAACTCAGGCAACACCCCGGGGCCCACCAACGCGGGTAGCGGTGGAAGTGGAGGTGGGAACTACGAGAATGGAAGTAACACCCGACGGAGCGGGGGTGGAGGCGGTTACTCGGATTTAGACGATAATGCTATCCCCGGCTTCGGCGCCGGGAACCAGTATCAGTCTCAGGAGAGGCAGGGTGGACCGCCGCCCGCTTCGCAGCAGGATATGTATCCCCAGGATGAGTATGGTCGCGAGAACAGAGGTGGAGGTGGGGGAGGAGACGACTGGGGCCGTGGAAGTGGAGGCGGAGGCGGAGGCGGAAACCGTCAGGGTCGGTGGGGACCCCGTCGGGGCGGTGGTCGTTACTGATTCTCATGCGTATCATCTTCCGCTGTAATTCAGATCCCATCCGAATACATATCTCGCATGTATCAGGCCCAATTACATGGAAAAATCACGTAAACTTCCATTGCACGGCGATAACAGACATGCAAGGATGCGCAAGTCCCCACATCAAATGACAGCATGAATGTTTACTGTATCGCTTTTAACTCCAAACATGCGAACGTGCGGTGGGGTGTCTATCGGTTTCAGAGTTTTTCTAAAAAAGATTCGATTCATTTCGTATATACATACATACATAATTACATGATATGAATCGTGAGCTAAATATTACCCTACTCGATCTCCGTCACTTGTCGTAATCGTAATCGTAGGCATAGTCGCTAGTATGAACGAATGGATAATATGTACGTTGCGAAGAAGTTTTTGGCATGGTACCAGAAGATGTGATGTACGTAGTAGATAAGAAAAGTGAGTTACGTGTACGTTACGCAGCTCATATAAAAATGAAAAAGATGGTCTAAGGAGTGAAATGATGTGATATGGTGATACAATAGAAATTTACAAGTACAATGATCCCCAAGACCGTGGAAGGACGACGGTATTGGCTGATCGGATGTGGATGGGTGCGTTGGTACAGAGGGTAAAAGCGAGCGATGCAGAGCATCGTCCGTTAGGGAAAAAAATGAGAAGAAAAGAAGAAAAAAAGAAAAAAAGAGGATTTACAAACACAAGAGTGAAGACGAACGAGAGCCGCGTAGACGACCCAATCGCTCAGCCTTCAAAATGTCGGGGAGGGAGGAATGAACGAGGGGCAAGCAAGAAAGCACCACTACTCAAGCGACTCAGTGAACCGTAGGCGGGGACATCCCGCCGACCGGCGTGGCCGCCTCACTCCCAAACAACACATCATCAAAGCTCGACGACCGCATCGCCGCCGCACGTTCCTGGGGCGGGAGCAAAGGCCTCGACGACTCGATAATCTCCGATGCGCTATGTGTACGTGGGACGAGAGATCGTTTTTGTTGGTGAGGGTAGGTGTGTGCGCGTATATGCGAGGAATGAGTAGCAAGACCGTGTCCGTGTGATGGGGGGTGTGAAGAGTCGGGAAAGACCCCGACGCCAGTACCGGTTCCTGTTCCTGTGAAGAAGCAGAATCTGCGTGGAACATATCGTAATTAGCATCGCCGAGAAGAAAAGAGAGAAAGCATGAACAAACCTGCTCAAAAACTCTTTGTAACTCCCAGTAGCGCTATCGCTCGTACTAATCAGCTTGTACGCCCCATCGCCCTCGCTTTCCGTCTCTCCCTCCGTCTCCGTATCGCCCGTCCCGGTGCTCACGTCGTTCTCAATCGGACTCGGGGTCGGACTCGGACTCGTAGCACGCGAACTCCCAAAACTAGGCGTCGAGAGCTCGCTGTCATCCCCCATGCCCACATCCATACCGATCCCCATACTCATCCTCATACCGATGCCTATACCCTCTCCCAAAGCCACCCCTTCCCTTGCTTTCTCCATACCCGCATGCCCGTCACCACCACGGGCATCAGAGCCGCCATAGATACCAAGCGTCGCTGCCGCAGTCGCAGCCTCACCTCCCGCCTTTCCCCTCGTAAAGGTAGGCGGGAACGAATAACACCTCCCCGGCATCGGCGTCGCTTCCCCCTCTTCATCATCCTCATCCTCACCTTCACCCGACCCAGAATCCCCGTCATCCGACTCGGACGAAAGCCCAACAGGCGGCGAACAAGGCGGGGTTCTCCTCACCCCACCTCCATTTCCGCTCTCCACATTCGAATGGTGCGCGTCAAAGTACCCCCTCCGATGATGCCTCCCCGGCTTCGACGTCGGCGTCGGCGTCGGAGTGTGCACCTGCGTCCGAGCGTCAACAGGGAATGCCGAATCCTTCGTATCCGCATCTCTCGCGCTTCCATGCCCAAACCTCGCAAAGGGGGGTCGATCCTCATCCCACACGTCACGGGGACTCCCGAGCGGAGGCGTCCACCTCTCTCTGCCCCCCTCGTTTGCGCCTCTCGGCCATGGAATCGTGTTGGGGTTTCCGTGAGGCTTGGGTACGGGACGAGGTGTGGTTCCGGGACTGGGATGCACCAGCGTCCTCCCGTGCGCGTGTGCGTGTGCGTGTGATGCGGTGGAATGGGAAGATGCTCGTGATACAGGTGTGTGAGGAAGCGAAGGGGGAACCCAGCGGCTCGATAGGGACTGGGAAAAGTCGTATCGAGGCACAGGCGAGGGCGCGACGACTTTTTCGAGAGTAGAACGGAGGGAGGCGATGGCGGTTGGGTCGGGTGTGGGTCGGCGGCTGCGATCTTCGCGTTCGCGTTCCCTTTCCCTTTCCTTCTCGCGCTCAGAGTCCTTGGACTTGGACGCGAGTCCAAATTCGACGAGGTAATCCTGTCCGTCGTTGTTGTCCCACATCTCCTGTCCACCGACAGAGTACCGTACAGCGAGGTACATGCGTTTGCCGTCGATGCGCGCCATGAGATCGTTGAGGCGTACGTTGAAGACAAAAATGTCTGTGTGCAGGGAAGGAGAGGATACATAGTGGGCTGAGACCTCTGACGTTGTCTGCCATGCGTCGAACGTGAAGCGCGCGACTACGGATTTGGCGTAGGCGAGGTTGGCTACGCGTACGCGACCCACGACGGAAGGCGCGTCAGAGCAAAGTTCGAGAGACTCGAGTAATATGTCTTTTTTGGTTGTAGTGAAACGAGGAGGCATATTAATGTGATCCATTGTGAGGTTGCGTGGAGAGGAAGAAGAGTTGGAGCCATATACCCAGTCTGGGAAGTCGGTGTCGGTGCCCGAGGCGGTATCTTCGGTCGGACTGCTGTCCCGCGAGACAGCGAGGGGTTTCTGTTCTGCGAGGAAAAGCTTGATGTGTTCGAGCTGTGCATCAAAGTGGACGTTCTTGGGCGCGTGTGTGGGTGTGGCCGGCGCACTTTTAAAGTTGGAATAGGGGGAACAGGGAGTAAGGAGGGACAAAGATTTAGAAGGTTTCAAAGAAGACTTTACTAGTTGACCAGACTTTTTGCGAACCAGGCGGGGCTGAGATTGGGAGACGGGGAGGGTAGACGAGGGAGAAGCGGGCTCAAAGGAGCCTACCATAGCTGCAGATAATTGTGCATGAGACTCGGAAAAATTACGCGGTGCGCTCGGGCGCAAAGAGACATCAGGCGAGTACACTAATGGCGGGCGGCGGGGTGCCGCGTCGGACTGACAAGGCTTTTCAGAAGACACCCTTTTAGCACGGATAGAGACAGTCGGGCGACCGCTGTCGCTTGATGAGGAACCATCGTCGTCGAGGGGCGGCGGGGGCGAGGAATGTTGGATGACAACCTTGACAGGGACAGTGGAAGAAGACTCGCGCGAGAGACGCCTTGGGATGAGGGGAAGAGGGGCACCCGCCTGATTGCCTGCAAAGACGGAATTCGGAGGGGAGATGCGCTGGGTTGCGAGCATCTGGGGCGTGCAAGGTGAGCGGTGGCGGGACAGGCTGAAATATAAAACTCGCCTTGGGGATCGCCAGGGCTGGAGACGGGTCCGCGGAGAGATTTGCGGACTTTGGAGACTAAGGTTGGGTGGCAATGCGACAAGCTCGGCCAGCAAGTGGGTGACCGTGTATGTTCGATATTCCAGCTCCATTTTATCCAACATTTTAAAGTTGCGGCAAGCCGGCTGCCGTGTCTCACTTCACTCCACCCGTGCATCGCTTTCAATTCTAGCCAGCCAGAGAATCAGTCTCGATCTGCTTCCTTCCAGATAAACAGCGGTCCAGAGCCAGCAAGAACAGCCTTTTCACTTGGTTGATCCAAATGCAGGTAGAACATTGAACTGCTGACCAACTCTGATTGTTCCTCCACATCTTTATGTCAAGTTTCTCCAAGTGTGTGCGAACGTGCCTCGAACTTGCCTTGGACCCTGTTCGCCGTAAACCCTCATGGCGTCACATGATACATATAGTTGAATCGACCAATCTCTGTGGACACATCCGAAGTAAGGTATCTTGAACTACTTCCGTCAATTCAGATCTGAATGCTCTTATCGGATAACAAATGGGTGTCGATAAAGGTCAGTGTTTGTCAGCCAATGTCTGACACAAGACGCGTATCCATCGCGCATTCCGACGTGGCAAATTTCTCGCTGAAAACGATTCCCCATCCATGATATGCAACAGCGACGACAAGATAACGCTATTTCTGTCGGCTTCGTTTCTGAAACATAACGTAACTCAAAATACTTCTGTATCTACTCAATCCGAGAAGTTAGCTTTCGAGACGGCGAGAACTTTCGGTCAGAAGACAACGGAAGTATGTATGCACAGGAGAACCACTACTCTGATAAGAGGCAATTTCCATCAGGGTCTATGCACGTCTAAATAGATAAGCACTCGAAAAAACTTCAAACTCGAAGCGAATTCGCCTTCGTGTCCATTAATTTCCGCCTACATCCGATGGCCGATGCTAGATTCTATTATTACCGCCCGCCTGTATATATGTACGACGCAAAGAAATACACTTTGATAAGCATTTGTTATTTAACCCCACTCCACAAATTCCAATACAGACCTCTCCACACAATCAAGATAGATAGATATCCTTCCATTCCCATTTCGGAACATTCCATCAAGGGCCGTCCATCCGTGTCCCGCCACGTCAACCCACAAACCCGAGCCTTAAAATAAACCCTGAACGTTATCCGTGCAATGCTTTCGTGCATCAGTCAACACATCCACATCCACTACACTATGTACACACAAGACACTCAAAGCCCAACATCCCCCTCACCTCATAACCCACCTCCAACCTCAGAAAACCTCTCGTACATGGGGGGTTGGGGGGTTGGGGAGCAAAAGTCCCTCTCAATCAGGGGCAGGCGTCGGGTCTCCTGATGTTATCCTAAGGGTGGCCCTAGGTTGATCGGTAAGTATGTAGGACACCTTCCCCCACATTCCCGAGTCAAATATCCATACCCTACAATACATAACCGTACATAACTTATCCCTGACTTTTTTTCTCCTTGTCCTTCCCGTCGGCTAGATATTTCACCGATTTGTGTGACGATGGAGTTCTTTATCATTATTTGTTAAGCGCTATGTGTTTATTCATGGATCATACAATGTGCGATGTAGGGTGGGATCGCCTCGGAATTCGCGTCCCAGTAAGCAAGGTTCTGTCTGCGCGTCGTGCGTAAAGATGTAAAAAACGTCTTCGTAGAGGAACGAAAATGAACTTACTATAGAGACGGGTACAAAGAGAGCAGATTATAACATCCCCCTTAGCTCAGTGGTAGAGCGCGTCACTAGTAATATACACGAAATGACGAGGTCAGTCGTTCAAGTCGGCTAGGGGGAATGTAAAACTTGATCAAGCTCAAACTTTTTGAAAATACTCCCTTGGACATGTTCCCAGTCCTCGTAAGAGTTATTTAACCAAAGGACAAAAACACATTATATGCATATACATATAGCATTCAAGTTTGTCGATCTTAAAGCTACTGGTAGCCACCCCGATTGATAAATTGAGCTAAACCTAAGTTTTTCCGAGAATGAAACACTGTGGATCGTGAACCGAGTGGAGGTGGAGGTGGAAACAGCTTCAACAAGTCCTTTTGGGAACACCCACACCCACTTCCTTCCCCAGGAGCAGAATGGATTCCCTGACAAAGGCCTCAATCTCTCGATCTAGGTTGACACGATTTCTTACATCACCTGCCTTGCCTAACCCAGTTTTATTAGTTAGTGAAATACATGAACTGGCATGGTGTGAAGCTTTGATCAAGTTAAACAACGTAATAACGAACCTCACAACTGTTGAAATAAACGACACAGGGTCATTGCATAGGGCCACCGTAAGTGGCTCGTCATAAATCTTCATAAATAGAATCAATCGTGTCCCTGGAGCGAAGCACTGGGACTATATATACAGAATACAAACGCGTTACATGTACACACCCTCAGTCAAAGACACGCGGACTGAGGGTGAGTACTTAGAACGAACACTTACACTACCGTAGAGTACAAATCCACATTATCATTCTATAGGTATCAGGCTAGTACCTGTACTCTAACAAGCTAACAAGAACGGAATAGACTGAGACGGGGAAAACAATAAGGTGTGTTTATGCAAAGTGAGGTCACGTGCACAACGACCACGCTGACTGACGAATTCTGAGATTGGTATTTGAAATTCTAAAGCACATTGTCAAGTTGTTCCTGCGCGGACGTCAACAGGAATAGAATGTCACGGTTTTTCGACATCAACAGGCGTCGACGTTCAGTGAGAGGTAGGGAGACACCGGGAAGCTCCGGAACCGTCATCCAAATTCGGCAATAATGGACAACGTATGTCTAGAAAAGGAAAGCTTAATTAATTTTACTTTTTTTTTCTTTGTGCGAGAGCGCTGCCTGCTGAGCTACATCGTTCTCTGTCACTGGATAGGATATCAATGTTGCGAATGTCGGATGAGGAGCGCTTCCCATGTCAGCGTTGAGTGGCCCCGACGTCGACCACAAATTTTTGAGCTATCATTGTCTGTAGCACTTCGACACGTAACTACGTCTAAGACTTGTCAAACCTCAAAGGGTTTGAATGCTCTAGATTCTTCCTCAGAGTTACAAAAATTTCGCCCTAGGCATCAAATCCGCAAAGTTCGGACCTAGATATTGCAAGATTCGCCCACCAAATCTGCTATTTGGCAGACAAGGGTCGGCGGGAGCTTTCTGGGGCCTGTAGAAAGTTAAATGCTTTCCATACGATACTTGTATCGAAACAGGGAATACTTATTTTGGCATACGGAATCACAAATCGTAGATATCAGTCAGAAACAAACCCTTTGCACTGCAGTCGATCGTCGAGCTATAAATACTGAACATGCTAAAGAGATATGCTATCTCAAGAACATGATTGGCTTCCTCCTGCCTTACACTGATCTTTCACCATATGCTTACCGGGCTTCTCTGACCGAGCACGATCCGATTTTACGCCCCCTGCTATATTTACTTGACGCTCCGGGCGCTTTCCTTTATCGGGTCGCGAAGGTGTCGTTCTTTTGAACCTGGCTGGTTTTGGTGTATCCTGTAGGCAGCGCGTTTACGTGTTTCGTCAATCAGGCAGTGGTCAGTGAAAAAGACACGAACGTGCAATCCGAACTTCCGCCGTTTCTCGATGAAAAGAGGCTCAATTTGATCGAGTAGTTGAGAACGAAAAGGGAGAACAAAACACAGTTCTCGTTGCTTCACCGCACTTCCACTTCCATCCAGAATGACAAAGGTAGGATCTGCGTATCTCGGATCGCGTTGAGGACAAGTATGGTGGAAAAGCTCTTGGAGAGCCCGAAGGATTAGGTCGGCAAAGAAGAATTCGAAATCTTTGAAAATATATTGATCAGATATGCTGGCGACAACAGGGGCGAGGAGGATGAGGTCGAGGAGCACGGGGAGACCATCTGGGTCGAAGCAAGTTTGCTCAACCAATAAGGCGTTATTGCTCGGCCAAGCATCTAGCTTTTTTACAACAGTAGTTAAAGTGTGGGTGTTTAGGGGCACCATTTTCAAATACAAGTAGACATGGTGCTCAGGGGTAGGCATAGCGGATATTGCAGCGACAAGATATTGGTAGATGTTGCTGGATGCATGGTCTTTGTAAGCACGAAGCTCGACAACTTTTTCTCTCGAGATGCGAGATTTATGGGAACCATAATCACCGCTTTCACTCGACACGTAGACCTCCAGCACTTCCTTTTCCCAATCATCACAGCTACGTGTATGAGAGCGAAACTCCACAAAATTGTCAGATGGATTTGGATGGGATATCGATCTTATGCTTGAAAGTGTTTCACTGAAACGGGCGGAAATACTACGGATCGCCCCAAAGACGAGTCCTGAGCGTTGCATTTTTGTACTTGAGGTTCAGAATGATGGGAATCGTAAGTGGCCACAGATGTCGGACTGCCACTCGTTGGGGAACAGATGCAGGTTGTCCATTATAAATAAATTGAAGAATGTAAGCTGACACATCAGCTTCTCGTGTCTGTGATGTTTAGGCTGTGCAAGCTTTATAAAGGACAAGCTATTGACGCATCTGCCTCGTGCCGTGATGTTCGTGAAGCTGGACAACCCTTGGAGTCGAAGATCCTCACCATCACGAATTCGGTGGCCACGGACCCAAGATCGAATCATCGTCACATAGGTCGTTGCCGTAGTAACGAATAGATCTCGTGGAATGGTTGCCACATTGAAAGTAGCCGTTGTCTCGAAAATAAAAAAGAGAGTTCTGAGTCAAAATTCGGTGCCAAGTAATATATATTCCTAAAAAGGAAGGTCGGTGATAGTCGGATCTCCGTCTGTGCGCTTTTAAGATCTCCAGTCATTTCCATGATTGAGAAACCACCGATGTTTTTGTAAAGCCAAGGTCGTCTAGAACACCGTATAATCCAGGAGTAAATCAACAAGGACATCCAGCTGTCTGAGGCAAATCATCCACAGGCTTGAGATCAAGATACTTCACGAGATGACGAAATCTAGTCAACCTAATTCCCCCTAATCGGCTAGAGACCGAAATACATACTTATGAGCATCTCTATATGGGATATAGCTGTGAAGCGCGACTGCGGTAAGTTCCACTCGCGTGTGAGCCCTTAGTCAATTGGAGGAGATTCACCATGTTGACTGCCTCTGAGCGAGGTCGAAGTGAGGGTAGGATGCTTGGTAACATTATTGATCTCGTCACTTGTAGAGTTTATCTGTTGAAAGGACCAGGTGATATTGGTTTGAGGAATTCCAAGGTTCAGTGGGACTTGATCAGATGATATGTGTCTAGCAAGAATCTTCTTCCTTATTTGAGCGTTCACTGCTAACTATGGCAGCGCTTCACTAAGCGAAGTTTTGGGGCTGCAAAAACATACCCACGCTTGTTTATCGTGAGGAAAGAAGCAGTGAACTAACTGACACAATCAAGAACTCAACATTTCGTGCCGATCAACATGGGGCATATTGCCTCTCACATCAGACGGACACGGTAAGCCCAGTTCTCACCCAATTACGCAAGAAGTTATTTCTGCATATGTATGTGGCGCAAAAGCATTTTCACTTTTGAAAACAATTCATTAAATATCTCAAGTGTCATGGGAAGGAAACTTCAGAAATGAGAGGGAAGACGTCATAGAATAGGTCCCCTCTCCACTTTGACACAACTCTTAAAAGATCAAAAAGCCGGATCTCATTTAGGAAAAAGAATGATTTTTATTGGTAAACAAAAATAATTGACACATGACGACTAATACATTCCCATGTCAAGTTTGCGGATGTGCATTTTGCCATTCTTTGCCCTGCACGATGGGCATTCGCCTTGCTGGTCAATAGCCTTGGAAATGCATCTGAAGAAGGAGACTCGTTAGTTTACAAATTCGATCATGGATTAGCGTCACTACTCACGGCACGCAGAAAAGATGCCCACAGCGAGTTGATGCAACGGACTTTGGATGACTAAGACAGACTGGGCAACAATATGAGCGTGATTCACTCGATACACCACCCTTGCGACGCGACATAAATTTCTAGGAAGCCGGGTTAGCGGAAATGGGGGACATCGAGGAAAGGGGTTTACTAACCAACATCGCTTTACTACGTTGCACATTTGACAGTCTCTTTTCTTCCTCAGGGTCAGGAGAAAATTGTTCTTCCACCTGCAGAGCACATGCTTCTCTCTCGAGCTGCTCGGCAAGTTCCTCCTCCCAACCATCGGGACGATCATCGACGGCATCCTCGTCGTCATCGTCAGAATCATCCGAGTGACGAATGGAGTGCTCCAGATGCACATTGAGTGCTGCATATGTTTTAAAAAGTTTGTCGCAGACAGCGCAGTAGATATGGTTGCAAGACATGGAATAATGCTGGGAGACAATATGCAATTAGGGGGTGGGTATGCAGAATGAGTGTGGCGCACAAAACTTACCCTTCTGCGGGAGTTCTTGTTTAGGAACCCGCGATTGCAAGGCTCACATCGCGGGTGTACATCTGAAGTTTGGACATGCTGAAGCAATTCTTCCAGTGATTCGAAGTACTCGTCACAAAGCGTGCAATATTTCGTCTCGTAGCGCTCGATGGCATTGACTTCACAATTGGGCGGCAAGTGCGACGAAGACATGATTTGGTAAAGTGGTAGTAGATGTGATGAAGTTAGAGTTAGCAGTTAGGGGGCAGATGATGATAGTTGATGCAATGGTAAGGTGAGGACCTGTTGAAGCAATCGCTCGCCTTATATGTCTTTTTCGCCACCTCCTTTTACGAACCCACTCTTCCCCGAGCATCGCTTTTCTCCAACGCCACACGTCATATTTCGCCACACATTCTAAGTGGGTCGCTCGATTGTGCTGTGTTGTGCCAAAGGAAATGCTCCAACTCTTCCAGGATGGACCCACTGGCAACTACTTTTGACATTGATGAAGAATGCCGTGTGTTTGCTGGAACAGAGCGTAATTGAAACAATGTATGGCCGAGCTTCTGAGAATTGTTTTTGAAAAATTGTTGCCATTAGGTAGTACGGCTAGTTGAAGGCCCAAGGCTGACGGAAGGAATTAGAATTATTCTAAACGATCAACCCATTATACTGTACCCAAGACTAGAAATCCGATAGCCGATCCGGGTGTCCTTCATGTCATGGTGCACATGGGTGCAGCCTCGGGTCACTGCAGTCTCAATGATTTCTGTTTAATCAGCGGTAGAGAGAGAAAGTTCTAACAAATACTCCGCATGTATATGTATGTAGGAACAATTATTCGCACGATGTTCATACAAAATTCTCCAAGTCCGATTCCAACCCCAACTTTTCCCAGTGCTTCTCCATAACGTCCTCCAATAGCTTCCTCCACCAGTCGATAGACGACCTACCACGATACATTGCTTTTCTATGCTCCCAATATTCCGGCCACCACCCTGCCATCTGCCAATCTATTATACCGGTCACTTTGCCTGTTTCTTTATCAACCATCACATTATCTGGAGAAAGATCTGCATGGGAAAAAACGATCCGATGATTATGACCAGCCAAGGGATCCTTAAAATTCCGTTGCCAGTCGCCAGGCTTGGATTTATCGAGCGGTTTCAGGAGAAACGCGTTAAATTCTGCCTCTGATTCCCATGGTCCACAAGGACGTCCATGCATGCCGATTCTCGGACATATAACACCCTTCTTCCCCACGGACCCTATCCATCCGACTGGCGTCGGCTCTTGTTGTAGGGCACGGATTTCCGCAATATATACTCGGAGCTCCGTCGCTGTACGAGCTTGGGACTCAAGCGTCATTATGGGCCACGCAGTCTCAAGCAGTTCGCCTGGAACTACGGAAAAGCGCAAATACCCGATGTCGACACAGTCATCTGTCCAACTGTCAAAAAGAGCGGGAACAGGAACAGATGTATGTTGATGAATGAATGCATGCGCAGCTGCTTCTTGTTGAGATCGCGCAATGCTCGTGGTCTTGATTACGGTCCATGGATCAAGGAGCAAGACATTTCATGTAAGCAATGGGTTTCTGGACAGAAGGTATGCGAGACGGATGCGTAAAGGGACAAGGGCGCGACCAAGACGACGAATAAAGTGGCGGGTAGTGTTTGATATCATGAAAACTTGTTCATACATCTTCAATACTCAGTATTTGACGAAAAAGTGCAGGTAAACAACCAAGCTCAAGTCGGAAATTGGACGGGGATGGATCAAGTTTGGAAGGAGTGATGCGGTGATTGCCAGGAAGTCGGAGTTTTGGAAAACACTGGCACCGATTCCTGGAACATGATCCCAGCTGATTAAATATGTTTATGGGTTGGTCAATAACTCTATAGGCCACGTTGAAGGCTTATGTCGCTTGTCTAGAAGACTGATAGATTTCGAAACTCACAGCTGGCTCGTGCTTGTGTTCCAGAGCGATAGTGGATTATATGGAAGTCAAAATAGACTTCAGCAAAAAATCTCCAGGCCTGTATTTTCAGGTCATAAGAGTTTTCCTGTTTTATTCCTGCGGGTTTGAAGACAGGAGATCTTCAAAGCTCAATCAATGATGCTGATGCCTTAATGGTCTGATGAGAATCCAAAGCTAGGGGAAGATAATACAAGACCTATCAGCAATTCTATCCCGTCGTGTCAATTTTCAACTTCGGTCTATCATCTGATCCTTCCTCAAGACTTTAGTCAGCTTTCAGGTATGCTTGGTGGCTTCCGGAAATCACTAAAACATGTGAGTTGTAAAAAGTTACGATGTCAGTCCGTCGGTCTATTTCTCCCTTTGTTATTTCCTGACCACGTTCTACCTTGATCAACATTTAGCTATGGTCGCAAAATTGGCATTCATGGCACGCCACGGTTGACATAATCTGTCCATTTGGCGGCAAGCAACATGAAGCTGGAAACCTAACGATTTCATTTGCAGTGTCAGTTATATAACGGTGATGGATCTTCCACGACTACCATATGTCAGCTTCTGAGGTATTTAAGTCGGAAACATATTCATATTTAACCCTAGAAATCAGTGAATAGGTAAGAGCAGAGTTCGGGGACCGACAGTGATAATCAGCAGTTTGGTCAGACTTTTCCTGATAATCCAAAGTGATTTTGGACCACTCTCGCGCCACGGATTTCGGACCTGGTGACGATCTCGGCCATCCGGTGATTTCCGTACCATCGTCCATGAATTTGAGGTTAGCGCCTACATACCTTCCAGCATTCAATCATGTGTGCAAATTACTATCTTAGCATTGTTGCCTACAAACGTGGCGTTCACTGGCAGACCAACAAAGAGCAACCATATCATTGGTTACTTTTCATTCGTACTGGCGATGGCGACGATGCTACGGAGCAAGGCATTGCGCATCAGCTTCACGGAATGCTTCCACTATGATGGACCCGAGAGTATCTTCGACGTCAACAAGCCTATTGCAAAGTTCTTAGAGGTCGATATCGGTTGCATTCCACGGGAACAACTCGATACAGTGACGAGGGTTTGTGGCCTGGTTGATGTGATACGAGATGAATCCGCAGAGTGGAACTGCCAGAGCTGGACTGTGACAGTTGTGGAAGACCTGAAGAAATTCGACTACACTGATCCTTGGATCGACGAAGCGTATCTCAGAGGGGTACTGAAGGAGGTGAATGCCTGAGATGACAGGGGGTGTTGCAAGAGACATTCAGAGCCAATAGTATGGCATCGTTAAGTAGCAGCGTTATATGAAACTTTGGAAACTGAGATTGGGATTGAGTGAGCCATCAGATCTGCATCAGACCGTGCATCCACACGGAGGCAAACAAACGCAAACCTACGTGCAAGGCAACGTTGGCGGTTACATCACATTTTTCATTTCTAACACATTGGCTGGCCTAATGGCGGATGAATACCCCAATCCGTTCTGTAAGTTTGTGTCAACTGACTGCTCTTGTACACAAAGCCAACGAGACAATGTAGGTTCTGAACAGATGAGCTTGGTACAGCTCTTCGTACCAACAGAAGTAGCTCATGACACCGTTGCGGAACTCGGTGAACTTGGGAATGCTCAATTCAAAGATGCAAGTACCTATATCTCTTCTACGCGCTCTAGGACAACGTCTGACCGTACATGCACCAGTTAAACCCCAGTGTTAATCCCTTTCAGCGTTCTTTCGTCGGTGAAATTCGGCGTATCGACGAGATGGCCCGTCGTGTTCGGTTCTTTGCCAGTCAAATAGAGAAGGAGAAGGACGTCGTTCCCATTCGTCCTTTGTATGACTCGGCTCCACTGATCACCGTGGGCCCTCGTGCGGCGCAGACTATTGACGAGCTTGATGTGACATTAACGGAGCACGAGTCAAGACTGATAAAGATGAATGACAGTTATCAGACGCTTAGTGAGAGGACGAAGGAGCTCATGGAGGCGTGGCATGTCTTGCGAGAGACTGCTGTATTCTTTGAAAGGGTTGGTGTTTCTTGTACCGTTGCCCTCTATTGCCTAACCTCTTTTTTTGTAGGCCCAAGGACAACATACCAATATCAGGTCATCCTTCGACGAAAGCTCGGCTCCTCTCCTCCAGCATGACGAGCGTGAAGTGCAGTTCTCTGGTAATGTCCAATTCGACCTCGAGTAAGTCCACTGTTGTGACATGTACCTTTCCATATTGACATTTTTCTGGCAGGTTTGTCGCTGGAACTATTGACCGTGCACGCATCCCTGTCTTTGAACGGGTTCTCTGGCGTGTCCTTCGTGGTAACCTATACATGAATCACACTGACATCGTCGAGCCCTTTGTTAACCCCGCTACTGGCGAAGAAACCCGCAAGAACGTCTTTATTATTTTCGCCCACGGTGACGCCCTCCTTGCCAAAATCCGCAGGGTCGCTGAATCTATGGGCGCAACTATTTACCCCATCGACCCCAATGCGGACAAGCGTTCAGAGTCGCTGCGTGAGGTCACTATCCGTCTGGAGGACATTCAGAATGTCCTCTACAATACTGGCCTGAACCGTCGTTCCGAGCTCGTCAAGTTAGGAGAGAGCCTCCGCATTTGGCAGGACGTTGTTAGAAAGGAGAAGATGATCTATGAGACTCTGAATTTGTTTAATTATGATGTTAGGAGGAAGACGCTTATTGCTGAGGCATGGGTGCCTACTCGGGACATTAGTAACATCCAGATTGCTCTTCGACATGCGACGGTGTGTTGGTCATATCCACAGTTGGAAGGTTTTCGCTGATACACGTATTTTCAGGAGCAATCTGGCACGAACGTGCCGCCGATTTTGCATGAGTTGCGCACTCACAAGACCCCACCCACTTTCATCCGCACGAACAAATTTACAGTCGGCTTCCAGACAATCATGGACAGTTATGGTACTGCCAAGTACCAGGAGACCAACCCTGGTCTTTTCGCAATCGCCACCTTCCCTTTCCTTTTTGCAGTCATGTTTGGTGATATTGGACATGGTTTCATTATCTTCTGTGCTGCGTTATACATGATATTCTCCGAGAGGAGACTTGCACGCCAGGATCTTGGCGAGGTGAGTGCTTTTCCGAGTTATGATCGTCACCTTGCCCAGACTGACGGTTTTTCAAGATTATGGGACAATTCTTCTTGTGAGTTGTATTTACAATTTCTCCTGACTTTGCTCATTTCATCGATATGACAAAAGCGGCCGGTATATTATTCTTCTGATGGGAATGTTCTCAATGTACACCGGTCTCATGTACAACGATATCTTTTCGCGATCGCTCCATATCTGGCACTCTGGCTGGAAATTCGCAGAATCGAACTCCACGTCCGTCACGGGCGTCAACACCGGGCATGTGTACCCGTTCGGTCTTGATCCTGGCTGGCACGGCGCAGATAACGTCTTGGTGTTCACCAACTCGTACAAAATGAAAATGTCGATTGTCCTTGGTGTAACTCATGTGCGTATGGGGAATTGTCCCTTATCTTCTCTGGGACAATTTCAATTTACCGGTCTTTTATTGATCATGCATTGTTCTACAGATGACATTCGCATTGTGCCTCCAGCTTCCTAATCATATCAAGTTCAAACGACCGGTGGATATCTACGCGAACTTTATCCCTCAGATGATCTTCCTGCAGTCGATTTTCGGGTACCTCGCGATTTGCATTTTGTACAAATGGAGCATCGACTGGTCCAAGACGACGGCGCAGCCGCCTTCGTTGTTGAACATGCTGATCGCGATGTTCCTGTCGCCTATGAGTATTAAGCCAGAGTTGAGGTTGTATCCTGGGC
This sequence comes from Termitomyces sp. T70a, assembly GCA_017657195.1. Classification (NCBI taxonomy): domain Eukaryota; kingdom Fungi; phylum Basidiomycota; class Agaricomycetes; order Agaricales; family Lyophyllaceae; genus Termitomyces; species Termitomyces sp. T70a. The sequence continues at coordinate 35,285 of JAGGAT010000193.1, read as the reverse complement.
AGGGCTTTGTGCAACCTGTGCTGCTCCTGCTAGCGGCGGTGTGTGTACCATGGCTTTTGATTACCAAGCCGTACATTGCTTGGAAGGAGATGAAAAGGATCCACCATCAGGGATACAGCGGTCTGGGTGAAGGTCCGCGGGACGAGCCTGACGACGTGCTTGAGGCTGAAGAAGAAGGAGATGGAAGAGCGATAGTTGAGGACGCGAGCGAGGAACACGTAAGTGGCGTGTTTGTGCTTTCATTTTGTTGGAGCTCAGATCGTCTTCATTCCAGGAACAACACGATTTTGGGGAGGTGGTGATTCATCAGGTGATTCATACTATTGAGTTTTGCTTGGGGTGTATATCGCATACGGCGTCGTACCTGCGTCTGTGGGCGCTGTCGCTCGCACACGCACAGCTGTCGGAAGTGTTATGGTCGATGACGTTGGAACCATTGTTGGGGCCTACTTCTCTGTTCGGTTGGATCGCCCTGATCCTGATGGGCCTGTTTTGGTTCTCTGGGACAGTATTTGTCCTGTGCATCATGGAGGTGGGTGATGATCGTGATCAGCTATCCGAGACGGATTTCATTTGTTGACAGGGTCTGTCGGCGTTTTTGCATGCCCTGCGACTGCACTGGGTTGAGGCGAACAGTAAGCATTTTGAAGGCGGTGGACATGTGAGCTTCTCTCGACACGTTTTTTTTCTTTTGTTCTTGGCTGATTGCTGATGATTGTCCGATTGTTCTGTAGGTGTTTACACCGCTTACGTTTGCGGATGATTCGGTCAAAGAGTAGATTATACACTGTAGAAGTAGGACGCGGACTGACTATAGCATTCATTTGTTGTCAAGGAATCACAAGTGACGGAACCTTAGACCTGCACTGCCACCGTCTGTGTGAATTTGATTTGATTTCAAACACCCACACCGGCTCTTGATTGAGACTTTGGTGTATATTTTTTGGAGCCTAAAGCTGTGGATCATACGTCGTGGGAGGGCATACCGTGGATCGCGCATTCCCTCTGCCGTATGCCGTGTTCTGCCCCGCGTTTTGACCGCGGTGCACCGCCCATCACGGCTATGATCTCGGAAGGAGCAATTTTTTTCAAGCTCCGACATAAGCGATTACAAGTACTTTAGGAAAATTTGTGATAGGGTTTCCTCCACCTCTCTTTCCTTTATCCCCTCCGCTAGAGGTAATGCAGTGTCCGTCGCTGTGCCGAGTGTTGCTGATGTTGTCTGCAGGCATTATTGCCACCGATTAGATATAGAGCGATCTTTGTTTGACAAGGTCCAGTAACGACTTAGACATATTCTCTTCTACAAAGGTCAGATCAAGAAAAAAATTGAATAGCACATCGTGGTTCTTACTTGATGTACAGATTTCAGCAATGCCCGCTGCTACCGCCTCTGTTTCCGCAACTCCTTCTCCTGCCTCCCTTAAAGCCGCTGCTGCTGCTCCATCAGACGCCGTCGCTGCCCTCTTCGTCGCTGATGCCGCTGCTCGCAAATCTGCAGTTGCATCATTTGCCGCCGTCGCACAAAAAGAAGGCCCCTCGGCTCTGACGTCCGCTGGTTTCCCCGCAGCTGTCCTTGCAGCCCTTGCCGACAAAAAATCGCCCGCTACCCGTGAGGCTGCGGCAGATGCCATTGTCCAGCTCGTTGGCGCTGGTGCTGTCAAGGCGCTAGAGCCCATTTTCATCGATTCTGGCATCTATGCTGCTCTCATTGAGGCTTTTGCCGACAAGATGCCCGCTCCCAGGACTGCTGCCGTCGAGGCCGTCCGCAGCTACGTTGCTGCCATGAACCCCTGGGCGACTGCGCTCATCCTCCCAGCCCTTCTTCACGAAATCAAAACTGCCGGCAAGTGGCAGATCAAAACAGGTGCACTCGTCATCCTGAACCAGCTCGTTGTCAGCGCGCCTGCACAGACCGCTCGCCTCACACCTGATATCGTCCCCGTCCTTTCTGAAGCTATCTGGGACACCAAGGCTGATGTAAAGAAGGCCGCCCGGGACTCGCTTACCAAGACCACCGCTCTCGTGTCGAACAAAGATATTGAACGCTTTATTCCTGCACTTATTAAGGCTTTGATTAATCCTGTTGAGGAAGTGCCTAACACTATTGCCCTCCTCTCCGCTACCACATTCGTTTCCGAAGTAGATTCGCCCACCCTCTCCCTGATGGTTCCACTTCTCTCCCGTGGTCTCAACGAGAAGCTCACCGCTACCAAGCGCAAGGTCGCCGTGTAAGTTCTTATCTAATCTCTCAACGAAAAGAAATCTTAATGCTTTTTTTAGTATCGTCGACAACATGTCGAAACTAGTCGACTCCCCTGTTACCGTTCGGCCGTTCCTGCCGAAGCTTCTGCCCGGCCTGATTAAGGTCGAGCTGACAATTGGTGACCCCGAAGCTCGCGGTGTCGTCAACAAGGCCATCAAGACTCTCCGCCAGGTCGGAGAGGTTCCCGAGGGTGATGGCTCAGACCTCCCTCCCCTCAAACAGGCCGAGGGTTCCGCGCTGGCGCAATCCCTCGTCTCCATCTACAAGAAGCTCGGTGCCGAGTTCCCCGCCAAAGACGCCACCACCGTCTACGTCTCTGCCCTCGCTGCTAACCTCGTCAACAACAAGAACTTCGACGTTCCGCAGTGGGATTCGCTCGCTCCATTCCTTGCTTTCATCCTCGCTACCCCTGAGCCCACCGATGCTACACACGAATGGGTCGTTCGCTCTGCCACGGAGGGCGAGGAAGATGAAGTCCCCGAGGACGATGAGGAAGGCGAAGACCTTTGTAACTGCCAGTTCTCCCTTGCTTATGGTGCCAAGATTTTGCTCAACACTGCCACCCTCCGTCTCAAGCGTGGCCACCGCTACGGTTTGTGTGGTAAGAACGGTACCGGCAAGTCTACTCTTATGAGGGCTATCACCAATGGGTACGTGACTTCTTTCGTTATAATAAACTATGCCTAATTTTTCCTTCAGTCAAGTTGAAGGCTTCCCTTCTCCCGATGAGGTTCGCACATTCTACGTCGAGCACGATATCGACGGCAGCGAGGCCGACACTTCCGTCCTCGAGTTCATCATCTCCGACCAGCGTATTCAAGCTGGCAAGGAGGAGATCATTGAGACCCTTGCTTCCGTCGGTTTCTCTGATGAGCGCCAGAAACACGCTATTGGTAGCTTGTCCGGTGGTTGGAAGATGAAGCTCGCTCTTGCTCGCGCCATGCTCTTCAAGGCCGACATCCTTCTCCTCGACGAGCCGACTAACCATCTCGACGTCATCAACGTTGCTTGGTTGGAGAACTACCTTGTCGGCCTCAAGACCTGCACATCCAGTATGTTTATGTTGTTTTATATTTTATCATTCGATTTTGACGTGATGACTAGTCATTGTGTCGCACGACTCCGGCTTTTTGAACAACACGATCACCGATGTCCTCCATCTCAACCGCTTCAAGCTCCGTAGGTACCGCGGTAACCTCGAGAAGTTTGTCGCCCAGGTCCCTGAGGCCAAATCTTACTACACTCTCGAGGCCGCGGAGGACTACAAGTTCAAGCTTCCCGACCCTCCTCTGCTCGAAGGTGTCAAGACCAAGGAAAAGTCCCTCTTGAAAATGTATGCTTCTTGTTCCTCTCTATTCAATATCTGACTGACATACTTTGACAGGCGCAAGGTCGGCTTCCAGTACCCCACCCAGCCTGTCCAGCAGCTCTGAGACATCTCCCTGCAAGTCTCCCTGTCTTCGCGTGTCGCTATCCTCGGTCCCAACGGATCCGGAAAGTCCACCCTCGTCAAGTTGCTCATTGGTGACATGGAGGCCAACAAGGGTGGTGAGATCTGGAAGCACCCCAACTTGGTTATCGGTTACGTCGCCCAGCACGCTTTCCACCACATCGATAACCACCTCGACAAGACCCCTCTCGAGTACATGCTCTGGCGTTACCAGACTGGTGAGGATCTTGAGGAAATGCAGAAGGCGAGCCGCCAGATCTCCGAGGAGGAGGCGCAGAAGATGAAGGATGGATCTATCGTCATCGTCGAGGGCCAGAAGAGGATCATTGATGAAATTGTTGCACGCAAGAAGCTGAAGCAGTCTTACGAGTACGAGGTTTCGTTCAAGGCTTTGTCGTCGTCCGAGAACATCTGGATGCCCCGTGACGAGCTCATCAAGCGTGGTTTCGAAAAGGTTTGTGATTTCTTGTTATCATTATATCATTCGTTGGTACTTACATACGTCTGTCTACAGAAAGTCCTCGAGGTCGATACTCGTGAAGCTCAGCGCCTCGGTCTCCTCCGTCCCCTTGTCCGTCGTGAGATTGAGAAGCACTTTGCCGACTTTGGTCTCGAGGCCGAGTTCGTCTCCCATAACACCATGCGTGGTCTCTCTGGTGGTCAGAAAGTCAAGATCGTCCTTGGTGCTGCGACATGGCGTCGTCCTCACGTCATCTGCTTGGATGAGCCGACTAGTACGTTACCTTCATTCTATTTCGGACTGTGAACTGATCGTTGATCTACAGACTACCTCGATCGTGAGTCGCTTGCTGCGCTCATTGAGGCACTCAAGGTCTTCGAGGGTGGTGTGCTCATCATTACGCACAACCGTGACTTCTCCGAGTCGCTCTGCAAGGAGTGCGTTCCTCACTCTTGTTGTTTTTCACTCAATTTGTTGACTAACGAATAATTGCAGAGTTTGGGCCATGCGTGATGGTCGTCTTGAGGCATCTGGTCACAACTGGGTTGAAGGACAGGGATCTGGTCCTCGTATTGACAAGCAGGAAGGCGATGAGGAAGTTCAGTACGATGCTATGGGCAACAAGATTGAGGTCAAGAAGCAGAAGAAGTTGACTGCATCTGAGGCACGCAAGGTTCGTTCATTCTCTGTCTTCTGCATTCGCGCATATACTTATTGGATATTTACCATCTAGGCCAAGAAGGACCGTATGGCACGGAGGAAGCGTGGTGAGGAGGTCTTTACCGATGACGAGCTATAGAGTCGTCATTCCCTCCGTTCTACCTTTCTCTTTTCTTGCCTGTCCTTGTGTTCCAATCTTGTGCATGTGTGGTTACCCTCTTCGAGCCTCATTATATTTGTTGTCACCCTGTACTGTCGTATCGTATAATTCCTCCTGTTACTTATTTCCTGCCTCCAATATCACGATTCTACTTCACGATCCGGAATTACGATATTTGAAAAGTGTGATTGTGTCTGTAATTTATCCTTTTTGTGTCGTCAATCTCATCTAATCGCCGGGAGCTGAGTATTTGTTCCCCTCTTGGACGTCACGCAGCGATAAATCCTTCACGAGGTTCCTGGCAGGCCGGGCGTGTTCCGTAGGACTACATCAAGAGACGTCTCCCTACTCACGCTAGCCTTGTTTCCCCCACAACCACCCCGGGATAGATATTATATCGAGGTCATAATTTTGAAGTATAAATTTTCATGCATATATGCATACATCCCCTTGCTCATCCGACTGGAACAGTGTTCACCAACGAAATATGCACTCAAAAGCCCTCCAGTATCAGAACACTCCCATACGAGCCTCTAAATGCAGATCATTTCTCCTTCTCCGCACGGTTCGGCCGTCGGTATAACCTCCGTGCGCTCCACGCATACGATGATGACGAGTTTGGCTTCCCGGGGTGGGACGGAGACCTGGGATATTACGACCCAGGCGATGCATACAATTGTTCTGAAGGCAGTGCTTCGCAGTTTACTTTTGCTCGTTCGGGTGAGGATATTAATACTTGTGCTGATTTCTGTGGTTGGTTTCGCGTGACTGATTTATTTCTGACTTGTAGATGCGCGACGACCAGCCCCGGAGCGCGACTTTGACGCGTTTCCCCCTCGCGTCACGCTGCTCAACCTCCCTGTTGAGATTATAGAGTACATCGCTGCGTGTCTGCGCGATCCTATCCCGGTTCTCGATGCTGCGAGTCGATATATCGATGATCGATACTCGGACTTTGCGCATGCGCGTTTCTCCCTGAGCGCCTACTCGAAGACGTGCGCCAAGCTTCGCCCGATAGTCGAGCGGGTCTTGTACCGCGATATACAGCTGGATTTCACAGGATGGAAGGGAAGGAAACATACGCAGTGGCCTGCGGCTAGTCTGTCTCTCCTTTTGCGTACACTCAGGAAGCGACCGCTGCTCGGCAGACATGTTCACGCGGCTGCATTGGATTATCAGCTATCCACCGAATCGCAAGCCCTAGAAGACAGTCTAGAAGAATTTCTGGAGCTCACACCGAATCTAAAGACCCTATACCTATGGCAATGCCCACTCGCCCTCTGGAATTTTACGCCACTTAAAATCACGACTTTTGCTACGACTTATGCCCAGGGTATAATTCACTCCGCCCTTGTCCATTTCCCAAAACTAGAGAATCTATACCTACGCGATTGTTCCATCATGAACTTCTCCCTGGACCTCCCTAGACATAATTTAAAATCTGTCAGGCTTGACAGTAACCATCACAACGCCGTATCACATTTTTCGCGCGCCCTAGCATTGTGTTCGAAAACTGTCGAACATCTGGATATTCGCTTCATCGGCGCCCTCCTTCATCAATCACCAGAATTCGCCCCAAAGATAGATCACGTCCCACCTGCCCTCGCGACGAATCTCCGTAGTCTCCGGCTAGACAACTTGAGTGTCTTCAGCCATCTGGATAGTGCGTACGCGCAGCTGCTGCAGAGTTTGACAACGCTCGAACACTTGCACGTGTCGCACCACAGTTGTTTTTCCCCGCGAGCCTTTACGATTCTGCCACCGTGCCTCTGCAGACTCACCGTGTCAGACTACCACAGCTACTGGGAGAGCAGGCCTTCGAAGCCGCATGAAAGGAATAGACTCTTCATGACGCGCTTTGGGTCGTGCTTTATGTTCTCACCGTTGAAGATATCTAAAGTCGTCGCTTCCCCAGGCCCAGACGATGATGAAACCCTCAGACTTGTTTCCGAGATGGCGGTGTTCGAAAAGATCGAATATCATCAGGTCGACGATAGCATAGCGTTCATCGAGGTGTTCTGTGAGTCCCCTATTTCATTGAGTGGGCTTTGGCCAGTGATAAATCATTTTGCCAGTTGTACATGGTCAAGACATCAAGTCCAAGTGCGATTGACGACATCGATACTGTTCAGGCTTGCCGATTGTTTTCAAGATCCGTAATATGACACTCTGGCGCTTTATATATGCGAACGGGACAATGACGCCTCGCCTCGTCTCCGCCAATATATCTGGGAACAGGCGTTGCCATACATCTGCTACAGTGAAAAGGAAATGCCTAATAACTTGGTTGGACGTTCCCACCCAGAGGACTCGTATGGCTATTACGAAGCAGTTACGAGTCTTCCCGAACCTTGATTGATCCCTTGAGCCGCTTTCGATTGAGACCTCCGAGTTGATTGTTCCCTTTGGCTGTCAGAGAGGTGACTTGGATTTGGTCAGATACGGACTGAATTTTTTGCTTCATTCCGGTGCGGTAAAATAGCAGTGTTTCATACACAGTCCACATCTTCATGATTGATGTTTGGTATTCTTAGGGCTGTGGCACTAATAGTTATAATTGGAAGTGAAACAGATGCTTTCTGGCTTGTACCGCTCCCCATATTCCCAGAAGGCTTCATGGGTAGGAAAAGACTTGGAATCCTTGTATGATAGACATGTTCTTTCAATTCTGGATAGGAACCAATGTTGTCCCATTCAACAACAGAGCACACCTTTATCTTACTACTATTAAGACTATGAATGTTCCTTTGTGGCTGACCCCATCATCGTATCGCCCTCGAGGACTTTGGCATCATCCATGTGGATTGTAAGTAGAATTAAGATGAATGTCCTATTACTTGCAACTAGATTTAGTAGACACTTAACGACGAAATCGTATAACACTGTGTTCCACCTACTCCCAGACGACCTCATAGTCGGGAAAGGAGCCACTGATAAGCCAGCGAAGGTCACTCCATGTTTTTGCGTTCGTGTCATCATAAAGTTGTATCGTGGCAGATTCTATCCATTTTGGATAATAACCGCTGTTGCCCCAATCGATGACCCACAGTACGCCATCATCAGCAAGGAGAATATTCATGAGGTTCAAGTCCGCGTGCGTCAATACCAAATCTCAATCATCACCAAACACCGGAGGAGGTGGTAGCGGTTTTGTGGGGTTCCTGTGCTTGACCGCGTAATTCCAGGAATACTGTGTGATAGATTCACAGTAGAGGCGAAAATGTATTTGTAGACTTGAAAGAACCAAGTTCATCCTCATCAGAATGGATGCTACTGACGATGCCATCTTCAAGTCTTCCCGGAACGACACCTCGCAGTCGCCTGAGCCGACCTATGTATCCTCGCAGCGCACAGGCGACACGAAGTTTCATAAATAAGGAAAGTGATGACCAACAGTCGTTGCAACATCTTTATTTCGATAAAGTCCATCGCCACCCATTGCTGGAGATGAGCATATCTGGGTTGTGGAACGGGAATAGTGGTATGCTTTCGGAGAAGTCTCAAGGTAGCTAGCTACCTCTGAAGCTGAAAGATTTTTAGCAAGCAAGGTAGGTGTTATCTTATGGGCCGTTGTTGAGCCAAGGGGTTTGAGACTAAGGTCCCATTGTTCTGCTAAGGGGGATCTAACGAGTGATTCAACTTTGGTGTCATCGAGCTCCAACAAATCGGCAGTTCAAGGACTTTTAAGCAACAATTGAATGAAAGATCAGCTTGACTAACGTCCTCGTTAACGTTTTTTGGGAGAGGTAGTGCAAGTATTTTGGACAAGGAGTCGAGGATCCAGTTACATGTGCCATCAAGAGACCAGTATTTCCTTTGTGGTAATTGAGGATGTACAGCGTCGGCTACGAAGAATGATGAGTCTTTGCCATAACATCTCATTCGACATCGCACAAATGTGAAGAGCTAAATCATCTGGACCTTCTCCTGTATCGTGGCTTAGAGATATTGTCTGTATGTTGAAGAAAGACGCAAGTTGCCTAGCCCGAAAACGGGTATCCAAATCTAATTCAGAAAGGTCTTTGCGATGATTGTTGATAACGGAACATATCCGTAGCTGAGGCTCGCAGAACGTCTTGCAGACGTTTCTGATCATCCGGAGTGCATCATTGCTACTGCCCTGGTTGTCGTAGTCATGGATAACGATGACATATTGGTATTATTTGAACAAAGAATCATTTGCATCGCTACAATCCTTTGCAACAAACTGGAATTCTGCTGCGTCATATTTTCGCCGGTAGGTGTAAGAGTTCTATAAGAATCATTAAGATATTTCTCCACCAATTCTTCAGAGTACTCACGATTAAGTCGATAAGGCTGGTCTTATTCTCCCCTAGAGAGCCTAAGATGTGTGAGCAAGCGAGTCCCGGAGCTCAATTATCTCAATACCAATGGCAGCTACTTGAAGAGTTGTCCCCATGACGCCGACGTAGCAAAGATGGTAGACTTGGGTAGAACAAGCTGTGGACAGTTCCACGCATCGATAGAAGCTCTAAAAAAGACAGCCAGTCTCAAGTTTGGGGGACCGGAATGAAGAAACTTCACAGCCTCCTACCAGGCATGGTAGAATTCATGAAAGTTCATGTCACTGGGTGCAGGGGACGATGTGCTGAGACTACCTATGACAAATAGATGGTCGAGGTTCTCTGTGTTCTTGCTACTGTTTGTTTTTTAATATATCGAAAGAAGTGTCAAGAGCTGCAGTCAAATGACCTAAGGCTTGGAAAGACCAGATGCTTGAGGAATTCGCCTAGCATTCCTGTATTCAAAGAGAACCATCAAGGACTCGTTTGGAATAGACCCGCACCAATAGACCGTGGTATGTTTCAAGTCTAAAGCGGTAAATTACAAACCAGAACTTCACTCTTCAAGATATGCTTTCCGTGTTTGTCCTCGGTAACAACAATGCTGCACAATCATCTTGATACAAAGTTGTCATACAAGCAATATCGTTCCCACTGGTACATGATACCTTTCATACAGAAGATGGAGATAAGTAGCCGTGGAAATTGCGTACAGCAATAAGACTAAGCCAAAAGACACCTCGAGAAGGACAACAAAGATAACAAACCTGGCTCGTTATAGGCCCGGGAAGTTTGCCATGGCTAAGTAATCAAAGTAAACTGCTCCTGTCAACGGGCGGCGTCACCGGCAACGCATCCACAAGTTCCCAGCTAGTATGTTGCAGCTCTCCCGCGAGTCGCCTTACAACTCCATCCTTCTCCAATTTCTTCAAGTGCAAATCCACGCTGTGAGCGGCAGGGAGCCAGAGGGACTCGGGGTAAGCGGCATAAAGCGTCGTAACGATGGTCCATGTTGTCCAGTTCGCAGGGACGACGGACGCGTCTGGGCCAGCAGGAGGGGGAGAATCTTGAAGGACCCTGAGAATTTGGGCCTCGCGCTCGAGACGGTGGTTGATATACCCGCTGATTAGCTCCTTGCCATTTGGCACTACGGGGCCGTGTCCGGGGTAGAGGGAGGTGTAGCCATCTCCTTCGTTGAAGTCCAGCATCTTCTTGAGGCTCGTGAGGTACGTGGAGAGGTCATCAAACACGGACGTTCCGTGGCCAAGTACTGTGTCCGCGGTATAGAGGACACGGTCCTGTGGGACATAGAGAGCGATGGAGTCGGTTGTGTGGCCGGGTGTGTGGAGGACGCGAAGGCCAGAGGTAGGGAGGGTTTGGGAGTCGTGAAGATCGTGACACACCTTGCCAGACGGGGAGGGAGTATAGAGATTGGTCGGAAGTTTGGCGAGCACGGATGAGATGTCGCTCTTTGCTTCGTGGGCTTGGTGAGGGTCATTAGGGCTAGTAGGGTACTTGTGCAGACGAGGAGGCTTGTAGGGCAGCGTCGGGTTGCGTTCTGCCCATAATTGTTGAAGAAGAGCGAGCACAGTTGGCAGGCCACCGACGTGGTCGTGGTGCCAGTGGGATAGGACGATGTCAGAGACATCTGGTTCAGTAGGGTTGATCGGTTTAGCAGTCTCTTTCAGAGCAGATTTAAGAATTGGTATGTACTCTTGACGGCCTTCGGCAGTGTCAATAAGCGTATACGGGTTCGTTCTGCCAACAAGTTATGTATTCGTGCCTAATTGGAACGATATGTCATCGTTATTACAGAGGAAATACCGGAAAGCATACCCTGAAGAGTAAACTTTCCTGGGTTCTGATTTGGAGGTTAGTTGGTAAGTATAAGCTGGGGTTATCGGGAACGTACTTGGCCTAAGACCCGGACAACTTGATCACTCAGCTAAGTTTATGTTTGAGCATGGGACCTAATCCATTGCAGCATACTCACCCGGGATACTGACGGGAGCACTTCGAGCTGATCCATTGTACAATTGCTCAGCGACGTCGTGGATGTACTTGAGAAATCTCTAAGTACGAAAGACACAACAATGCTCATGTGATTACGGCCTCTCTGAAATAGCGAACCGGACCCAACAGGCTTACAGAAGCGCGTCCACACTATCATGATACATCCATTTACACCTGCATTAGAGTTCACAGTGTAGTCAAGAAATACTTGTTGGAAAGCAATTGACCATGGATAATGAGAGAGTAAATAAACATTTGCTGTGCAAGAATCAAATGTGCAAACACGACCAAGCATCGTTCTCAACTTGTCCCGACAGCGACGAAGACTGCGATTATGTCGGTTGCAGTTATGCCCTCTCCAATTGACACTGACGGCGCTCACAACAAGAGGAAACGGTTTGCGTCAGGTTCGTATACATCGTCTGCGACACTCACAACTTCCTTAGGTCTCGTTCTCCTTCACCCAAAAACGATGGTGCACCACCTACATCACGAAGGAGGTCTTACTCCCCACCCTCGAATAGAGTTGTAGAACGTCCGAGGGTCGTTGATGCTGACCCCCAACGCAAGGCGGAGCGAGAACGCCAGCTTGCGGCTCGTGCAGCAGCTGCAGAGCTCGAAAAGGCCGACAAACCAAAAGAAGAGAAAGAATTCGATGCTCAGGCCGAATTTGCAAAACTAATAAGCTCGAGGTCTGGTGGCGTGTACATGCCGCCTGCACGACTACGTGCCATGCAGGAAGCTGCTGCAAAAGACAAGAGCAGTCCGGAATATCAACGTATCGCTTGGGACGCTCTCCGTAAATCCATCACGGGTATTGTCAATCGAGTCAACATTGTCAACATCAAGCAGGTGGTGCCCGAGCTCTTTTCGGAGAACCTCATACGTGGACGTGGGCTTTTCGCTCGAAGTGTGATGAAGGCGCAGGCAGCTAGTTTGCCTTTTACCCCCGTCTTCGCTGCACTTGTGGCGATCATCAACACGAAATTGCCCCAGGTAGGAGAATTGGTACTGATGCGGCTTATCAGTCAGTACCGGCGCGCGTTCAAACGAAATGACAAGGCTTGTCGCGATTATTCATTCAATATGTTATACAAGCTAACCATCGTTCTATCTAGATCGTCTGCAATTCATCTACTACATTCCTTGCTCATCTGGTTAACCAATCTGTCGCGCCTCCAATTGTCGCACTACAGATCTTCATGCTTCTTCTTGAACACCCCACAGATGACTCCATCGAAATTGCCGTTAGTTTCATGCGTGAAGTCGGCGCCTTCCTCACCGAAAACTCTCCAAAAGGCACCACCTTCGTCTTTGAGCGCTTCCGTGCTGTGCTAAACGAAGGCGCCATTAGCCAGCGTGTACAGTACATGATCGAGGTGTTGATGCAGGTCCGGAAAGACAAGTTCAAGGACAACCCGATCATGCCGGAGGGCTTGGACTTGGTGGACGAGGATGAGCAAATCACTCATCAGATTGAACTTGAAGATGATATGCAGGTTCAGGAAGGACTCAGTATGTATTGAATGTTATCCTACCCTGTTTTGGAAACTAATAGGATGCTTAGATGTCTTTAAGCTCGACCCCGAATATTTAGAAAACGAAGAAAAATACAAGTCGATCAAATCTGAAATTCTTGGTGAAGAGTCTGATGAGGAATCAGGCTCGGAAGAGGAATCCAGTGACGAGGATGAGGACGAAGGTACTTATCAATTTGCGCTGCTATTGTGTTCACCTGTTAACCTAACTAATCTTCCGCCATAGTTGCTGAAGCCAAAGAAGGCATCGAGGACCGTACAGAGACGAATCTAGTCAACCTTCGACGTGTGATTTATCTGACGATCATGAACGCCCTTAACTACGAAGAAGCCGTCCACAAACTGCTCAAAGTCCAGATCGATGAGGGTCAAGAGGTGTGTACGCAATTGACATTTTACCGTTCAAAAGGCTTATCACTACTAAATATGAGATTGAGTTGGTGAATATGATCATCGAGTGTTGCTCTCAGGAAAGGTCATATTCTAATTTCTATGGTCTTGTCGGTGAACGACTGAGCAAGCTCAACCGTGTTTGGACCGAGTGCTTTGAACATGCCTTTGGAAACTATTACACCACGATCCATCGCTATGAGACGAACCGCCTGCGCAACATCGCGCGCTTTTTCGGACATCTCTTCGCGACAGATTCAATTTCTTGGGTCGTTTTCGAATGCGTAAAGGTCAATGAAGACGACACGACATCCAGCAGTCGTATCTTCATCAAAATTCTCATGAATGAGATGATGGAGAGCATGGGGTTGAAGACACTAGCAGAACGTTTCAAGGATCCGGAGATCAAACGCAGCTGCGAGAGCATGTTCCCTATCGATGTGCCCAAGAACACTCGGTTTGCGATCAATTACTTTACCAGCATTGGCTTGGGTATCATCACTGAAGAAATGAGAGAGTTTTTGAAGGTACGTTTCCAAGGTTCTGTCTCAAAGAGAATTTTACGTTGATTTCTTTATAGAATGCGCCACGGCTTATCATGGAGCAACGACGGGCTATGCTCGAAGCAGAATCTTCCTCTTCAGATTCCTCCGACTCAGACTCTTCCGACAGCGATTCGGATTCCGAGACTACTTCAGACTCTGACTCCGAGTCAGAGGCGTCTCCTCGTGATCGTCGCCGCCGCTATTCTTCTACCCCTCCTCGTCGACGTGTCCGTGACGATTCCAGGTCTCCGCCCCCGAGACACAGGGATTCTAGGTCGCCACCACCGCGTCATCGACGTGATGATTCCAGGTCACCCCCGCCTAAGCACAGGCAATATGACTCTCGTTCCCCCGAACCAAGACACAGACGATTCGATTCGAGGTCTCCTCCGCCCCGAGACTCTCGGCGCCGGCCGTCTATCTCGTCTCGCTCTCCTTCTCCGCCTCCTCGTGCGCCCCCGCCCCCTCGTGGTGTTCCTCCCTCTAAGTATGACGGCAGGGATGTCTCGTTGCGCTACGACACGTCCCCACAAGAGATTCGCCGTTCAAGTGGCACCGGCGTGCCATCCAGGCGGGAACCCTCACTCGACCGTCGAGAGCGTGACCGCCGTGTGTCGACGAGCCATCGTTTACAGCGTTCACTATCAAGGGAGCGTTCGCCTCCGCCACATTTGAGTAGGGACGGACGTCGTTCGAGGTCGCCTCCTGGGCGTGGGGACGATAAGAGGGGCTACTCGAGGGAAAGGAATGGAGCTCCGCCACCGAATGCGTATAGGGAACGGGAGCGCGATAAGAGGAGGAGTTCGCCGGGAAGGGAGGACAGAGATCGACGGGGCGGTTATGGGGCTGAGAGAGCGAGGGATAACGGGTACCAACGCCGAAGGTGATTTTTCGATGTGGGGAATTTTCATTGTTATGGGAATTTGGGAATGTGTGCTTCTACAATTAGTTGTGAACCCCTGTAAACCCATCTGCTGCTGCCATTTATTAGACCTGTCTAATGAATGTCTTTTCTGGGGCTGTCTTTGCTCTTTGCAAATGCTAAGAGTTGTTTTGTGGATGGTGTTTTTTATGTCATGGCAACTTTGACTTCCACCGGCGCAACAGGAGTCATTGATTCAGGAAATCGTTGAAGCGGCAGATAAACTATGCATCCTTCTCTTCCCAAATTCTATTGTGTTTTTTCGAGTCAAAGGGTATTTGTACAAGCACCGTGAGATGACCTTTAAAATTCTGACGGAAAACAGGTCTTTTTTTCCGGATTTGGGAGTCTTCTGCGTGTGAAAGATGAAATAACGTTCACGCGCTACGCGCTCGTTCCGTTCAAATCTCGCTTTTAGTGTCGTTTGTGGCTAAAGCGAAAAAGGGCGAGAATTAAATAGAGTGTTCTCTTGAACACCTTGACACTCGTATTAATGACCATATTACCGTGCCGTTTACAGGGCCACTAAGAAGGGTCCGTTGTACCGTGATTGGCGTAATTGTATTGTTAAAAGTATCAGCCTAAGAGAGTATCCGTTGGTAGTGGAAGTCCGTTGTACCGTGATTGGCGTAATTGTATTGTTAAAAGTATCAGCCTAAGAGAGTATCCGTTGGTAGTGGATAGCCGTCTCTACCTAGATTCTCTAGATGATGTTTTGAGTTTTTCTGGATTAGAGGTTATACGTTAGCTGATACCTAGTTGGAGCATCGGAGCACGGCCCGAGTGGATTGGATATCCAATCCACTCGGCCCAGGATGCCGGGTGCTGAGGTCAGCAGCCCCCACGTGCACTATGATAATCAAGCAATAAGATTAGATCTTGCAAACCTACGCTTTGCATAAATATTTATTCATTTATTTAAAATAAATAGTTAGCGTGGGACAATGATCACTTTTGACGAGGGCTTTGATGGAGCCCTCACCAAAAGTGATCAAGCACAGCCACAACAGGGGTGGCACTCACAAACCACGTCTGCTGCCGGTTTCACGGAAGGTTCGACTCCTTCCGGGGACATCTCAATGCCTAGTGAGCATCTTTCTCTACTAACTAACTAACGTCGTAGCCTTTCCAGCTCCTCGCAAGGCCAGGCCCACACTCATCTTCTCATCCTTCCGACTGTCTGTTGACAACTCCAATCACGACGCGCAGGGTTAGGAGGCACCATCTGCCGTTCAACTTACGACAACGTCAATCACGACGTGCAGGCTCAGGAGGGACCTGTAGTGGGATTCGGTCGTTCAAGGGGTGCCGGGAGGCCCAAGCAGTGGGGTACCGTGCGTGAAAAAACCCTGTATTTCGACTAACGCTCATGCAGGAACTCAATATTGCGACGGTCTTTGAGTAATCTATGATTTTGAAGATCCGTTTTGACACCTGTAAGCGCCTTTCCAGCCACGCGTGTATCAAATTTGATGTTGCATATTTCTAAGCTACGACGTTGACGATGGTTCATTGTCGAGTCCATTCTTCCGCGCAAAAACTGACCCACCTACAGAAAATACAGTATACACTTTGGCCGCCTGGTAAACAATTCATTTTAATGCGTTGATTGGTCTCTCTGACTATTCTTGGAATCATAGGTACCATTACGTTCAACATCGGTAACAGACCATGCTACATCGGGTACGGCGCTCATCAATGGTCTCACGCGCAATTGCAACGGCGCTGCAACCGACTTGTGTGTCATCAACGTTGTCCAAGGCAAGCGCTATCGATTTCGGCTCGTTTCCGTGTCCTGCGATCCAAACTTCGTCTTCTCAGTTGATGGGCACAACATAGTACAAATTTCTCTCTTTCCCTCCACTGCACTGCACGAACTCAATAACTATAACTACCTAGACAATAATCAAAGTCAACGGCGTCAACCACTCGCCTTAACTGTCGACTCTATTCTGGCCAACGCTACTCCGTGATAATAGCCGTGATGCAGCCCATCTGGAACTACTGGCTCCGTGCGCTTCCCAATGCAGGATGCACCTCATTTGTTGGTGGCGCCAACTCGGCTATCTTCCGCTACCTTGGCGCCGCGCTCGTTGAACCGACCACAACCAACTCCTCCCTGTACAAACCGGTCCTCGAAACGAGCCTGCATCCCCTCGAACCCCGGTGCACCTGGTGGAAGCACCCCCGCCGACGCATCCCTGGATCTCAACATCACGCGTGTTAATGGACGTTTTGCGACTAATGGCGTGAGCTTCCAGCCACCAAATGTTCCTGTGTTGTTGTAGATCATGGGTGGCGTGCACCTGGCACAGGATTTGCTTCCTGGGAATGTGCATACTTTGCCACGGAATACGACGGTTGAGTTGATCATACCGGGAGGCTTCGTTGTCTACTCAATCCGAGGACTCCTGCGACCCCTGCACTAGTCCAGCCGCCACCATTGTATTGTTCGGCCCTACCCTGACTAACAATCCTCCTCACACTAGGCTCTACTATGTACCAAGTAGGATTGGCCGTGGCATGTGCGGCAGGTGTGCGGTGCGCATCAACTTTCCAGGGAATCCTTGACGTCTGTCTTATACCTGCTTATCAAGTGTGGGACACCACCTCGGCACGATGGATCATCGTAGAGCCCGCAGAGCGGCCAATGCGTCACTTGTCTTGGGGTTGATGATCTCAATGTCCCTCGGGTACGTTACACATCGCCTTCCGTCGAGGCGACCTAATGCGTTAACAGAGTTATGTATATGCTATTCCGACAACCATTGGTGCGCATGCTGAGCAACAATCCAGGTAAGCCCTGTTCCCTTGCTCATACAACTTAAGCCAACCATATACGCAAGACGTCATTGCAAACGTTGCGTCAATCATCCCGATGATCGAGCTATTCCAGATAGTCGAGTGTAACTCGTGCATCACAGCCGGTCTGTTGAGGGCTACGAGCAGACAGGTGAGCGCTCTAGTCCCTCTACCAAAGTCCAACCCTCTGATCCACATCACAGGACACAAGCGCGTTGCTAAACATCAGGTAAGGATATCCACCCCTTGCGTATCTGCTTCGGTCTGATCACCTCACTCCCAGCGCATTCTATCTAATCGGTACGTATCCTCACCTCCAAACCCACTACCAACTCACACCTCGCACACAAGACCTCCTATTCGGGTCGTACCTAGTCTTCATCCACGACTGGCGCCTTCCCGGGCTCTGGCTTGGACTAACTCTCGCACTCGTATGCTGTTCCGCAGTCGGTACCACCCTCTTTCTCAAAACAGACTGGCAAGGCAAACTGGCAAAAGTCCAAACTCGGGGTGGAAAAGCCTCACATAAGCTTGTCGATGAAGAAACGAGTCTCGGTCTGTAGTAGTTGGAATGTCTTTTTTATAGATCTAGACGACTTCGTGGAATACATAAATTTAATGGGGCGCCTGAGTGAATCTGACGTTTTGGATCCAAACAGCGGCAATGCTATCATCACACCAAGTAGAAACGAAAGCATATATATATTTTTGCAGAGAATGCCGTACGATATAACAAGTGAATAAGAAGGAACAAGAAAAAAGAAAGCTCTCGAAACGACAAGTTTTTGATTACGTCTAAGCAGAGCTGCCGACCTCTGTAGATTGTCAAACGAGTTGGAGTATACGAAAAGAAGACGACGTACGTTCGACCATGACATCGATGGTGTCTATGGTAAAGACAGTAGGGCAGAGATGGGGTGGAAGAGAGAACGGACCGTTGTCTTCCATGTCGAGATTGGTAGGCGTGTCGTCCTCGCTGATACATGCACTATCATACAAGAACCTGAGAGACAATGAACAAGGGAGACAAAAGGGCAGGCGATGGACGACGAACCGAATACTGCTTATGTCCTTGCCAACCTCGTTCACGTACGTGCCCTGGAGCTTGCTCGGCTTTGTGTTTAATCTTGAAAAACACCTCTTCACCCGTCGAGCTCACGACCTACAAAGGACGAGTCAGTACAAGGACGCATGGGCGGCTATGGAAGTGAGACCTTGACGTTGATGGTGCTATTAGCAATCTTCAGATTTGACATTGTCCTGCCTCTGGAGCTGGGACGCCTCGTTGTCAGACATGTACAGGAGAGACGACGCTGGAACGATCTTTGATGGATTGGTAAGGTTCGGAATCTTGGAGTGCCTTGGTGGGGTCGGTGATGCCTACGAGCCCAAGACGGGGCTTGATGTCGCCTGCGCTGGTAGAGTTGGTGATGGTGTCAAAGGTGGCCGAGTCGTTGGGTGGCTTGTAGGCCATGACTGTGTATGCATTTCGGAGGATGATGTCGGCGGGTGCAGAGTACTACGCCGGTGTCCACCCGGGATTCTTAGCAGCTGACCATTGAGAAAGAGCGAAAGCAGCTGACCGTGGTCACGCGGTCGGACATGTCCCAGTTGTCTGCTCCTACTACTTCTCAGAAGCGCTCTCAGTCGTCTCAGTCCCAGGACTCAAGTCGCGTCGCAAAGAAACCGAAAGAGAGTAGCATGGACGATCAAGAAATCAGCATGGACGATCAAGAAATCAGCATGGACAATCAACAGAGTAGCATGGACGATTATATTCATCGAGAGAGCGACAAACAAATGAAGGCAAACGAGGCCTTCATCGTAGGATACACGACCACTATTGTAATTCGGGAGCTTTGGAATACAGTCGTAAATGCGGAAGAACGACGAATCGGACAATCATCATATGAATATGTGTGGAATGGCTTGAAACAATACGGATATCTCAAGCAGCCAGGGCTGCAAAATTTAATCAATGAATGCATTGCAAGCGGGACGTGGACTAAATTAAGAGAACACAGTACGTCCATACTGTTACTATCATCTTGTAGCCTTATATCTTCCTAGGCTTGAGTTTTTATCGTAGCTGTCAAGTTCTAAAGCCAAGGAAATCTGCTGCTGTAAGCGCGGCCGAAGGTACGTATCTTAGAGAAATAACAAGTATTGTTTGAGATATGCTGATACTTATTTCCAAGCGACCGAACGTTCATGGGAGCTTCCATTTATTGGCGATGCATGCCAGACCTTGAAAAATATCATTCTGTACCATGTGAATTCCCCTACCAAATACTATGCCAATGCCATTCCTATTGTCCAGTCGTCAGGGACTGGCAAATCCCGCTTGTGTGACCAGTTGGCCAAGGAGATGCTTGTTATACCTATCAATCTACGATTGGGTGGATCAGGCGAGTCAATCGTATTTTCTCTCCTTGATTTATGGTTACTGGTCTTTAGGCTTTCCCCCACCGGACACAAACGTCGGAACCTACCTGTCTATGGGAGGCTTCAAGTCGCAGGTGTTGCGTGAATACCATATGTTCTTGTCAGCACTCTTCAAGAAAACGAGAATGTGCCTCGAGAAATTCTCTTGTCCGAATGAATCACTAGCAAAGGAATTCCATGATTTCATGGTTGCCGGTGCATCCTATTCTGGCCAAGGCACACCCAGAATGAGATTCTACCAGGACGTCTTGGACATGGCTCTGGAAACTTACATGGCTGAAAAAACTCGGAACACAATTGGTGATGTAAGCAATACTTCACCTGTTGCATTCATTTTGATTCATTCAATACATGACAAAGATTGCTCGTGAAATAGCCTTGGACGAGGCTAAGGCCTTGGCCAATTTTGCGGAAAGTAAGGGATATGGGGCTGTCGTGCTGTCATTAGACGAAGTTCAAGGATTGCTCGAAGTTCGAGTGGGTGAGACAGGAGAAAGAACAAATGGCTTTCATTGCCTTCGAAGAGCGTTGTCTTACATCAGCAGCGAGAAAAGAGTGGTGTCCCTGTTTCTATCCACAGCTGGCCAGGTGCACGCCCCACCTACATACCTGGATCCTTCTTTCCATGTTCAGAATGAAAAACTCTTTCTCCTCCCTCCTTTTCCAGAGGTCGGCTTCGACCAACTAGCAGTGGGTTTAGTGAGGGAGGATGACAAATTACTGAAGGACATGGTTACCCATGAATGGATGTGCAAGTTTGGCCGGCCACTGTAGGTTCCAGAGCTATCTGCTCAGTTTGACCTTTTTGACAGGAGGTATAGGTTCGGAACACGTTACGAAGCAGGCAGTGATTACGAAAGAGTAGGTATTGTGGACTTTGCTGCCACAAAACTTCTATGTGGTATAGACGTTGATGCAAATAAAGAATTGAGCACATCAGCCAAAATCGGTGAGTTCTGCCATCAGTTCTTCGTTTCAAAAGGATATTTAGTATTTTTCTTAAAGCAATCATGGCCACTCGTCTCTCCTTGTGCTTTAATCGCACGTCGTTACAATCACAAGAGGATGAACTTGAGCAGGTACAATGTCACATGCGATTTTGTCTTTCCATAGATGTTGGCAACGAAACGGCCTTCACCATCGCACCCTCGGAACCCATTTTGGCGGAGGGTGCCTCGTACATCATCACTCGAAAAACAATAAAACAAGCACGACTTCTGAAAGATGTGCTGTCAGGCCCCAGTCTTGACAAGGGTGATCGTAGTGGGATGGTAGCCCGACTACTTTTCTTATTGGCGCGCGATGCAGTAGTCAAGGGTGCAGCAGTTAGGGATGCAACGGGCGGGAGGAACATCAAGCTAAACGCCTTTTTGAAAGCTTTGGTGCGGTCAAACGATCTACACGCCACCAGTGAAGAAAGTGAAGATTGTAGAAATCAGTTTCCGAATGTTCTTCATGGGTTGCCGAGCCACTTGGAGAAGCAGGAGGATGACGTCACGCTGGAAAAATGCTTTGAGCATGCAGAAATGCATTTTAATCACTTCATCAGGATTGAAAATGCCTCTGCTATGAAAACTGACTTCTTACACATGCTCATCGCACGTGGTGCTGCAATATTGTGCCCTGTAAATCAACCGGGAGTGGATGTGGTTATCCCGTTTGTCCTCGATGCTAGAAAGAAGGTCGGTCCAAAGAATGTGTCTGCTATTCTTTGCCAAGTTCGAAACCGCATCGCGACCACCACTGAATTCCACGAATATCTCTTTGACCCAGGTATGGACCCGTTTGAGTACCTCTATAAGGACAAGTCGGCCCCCGTTCCTCTCATAAGGATGGTTCTGGCCCTGAACTCTCCCGACCCCGGCGTTGCTGTTCTGCCTCGACGACGAGGTAATCTTCCTCAAGCTGGTGCGTCGTATAGCGAAGACCGCTACACCGCATACGACATCTGGTGTGCTCGAGCTTGTTCTTCAACTTTCGGAGTGATTTTATCACATGAGGACGGCATTTACGAAGACATGCTACTTGCAGACGGCCCCTCTGAAATATATGAAACCACGCTTGAGGATGAGGATATACAAGATCCCATTCGAATTCTCAGGAAAATGGGCAATCCAGGGGCCAATGCAGAAGACCCGGACCATTGTCGCTTTGGAGTATTGTAATAGGTAAGCCTTGAGTTTTTATAGATGGATCCTTCAGATCAAGACATTTTCTCAAGGGATTTACGAGACAATGCAGACAAGACTCTGGACTGCTATTCAGTATTACCTACTTTTTCACGATGTTGTAAATGATCTATGCCGAGTATGGTTCGCCGCTAGTTATCTGGTGAAGGACTTGTACAGTATATACGGGCTTGTCCGCCATGAATGTTATGTCAGTTTCTTTTCGCAGTGTCCATTCCGTACAATATGCTCCAGATAAGTCAGCCTTCGTGTGGAAAATCAAACAGCTGAGGGAGCCGCGGGTTCCTAATGCGACCGCCTGCACCTACGGTACCGCCGCATAAGACTCACGGCGTTTTCTGTGTGCCCCGGAATCAATGATACATATCGGTTCATTTAAATATGAGTACAGGGTAACGAGGGTATCGTGAAACATCGCTATTGCTACACTTAGGAAGGAAGGATGTATACAGTCCGAGTTCTGAATATTCACCAGCTGATGTTATTTAAACACGAGCCAGTTCAACTTTTAGAGCATATTCACCTGAAAACGAAAAAAAAGTCACGTTTGGAATCTTCTGTTGAGAACCCGTGATACTGACTAGATAATGGAAAATATGTTCCGAAGGTTTTCAGGGCTTGCATGAGAACGTCTAAATTGTGCCGGTAGCCGCTCGCCACATTCATAGAAAATGCATCTCGTTTCGAGCTGGCAATCGCAATGATGAACATCTCTGCAGCGGAGAACCAACATGCCTACAGGAGTTATAGTCAGCCGAATATTTTTTCCAAAAAATACCGGGTCGTCGCACACAAACGATCGGATCCAAGTGAGACCAGTCGCCATCAGTCAACTGACATATGAGCTTTACGATAGAGCTTCCCGCTTTCAAAGCCCGGCAGTCGGAAGTTGCATGCTGTTTAAGATGGATGAAAGAAGTGTAAATCATCGTCTGGATCACAAAATAGTCGCGATTGAACGGGACGGCGGGGATTGTCAAGGAAAACCTCTGTACTGCAGTCTCTGCAAAGCGATATTTCCAGTCATTGGGGTTGGAACCTTGGAAATGCTCTGTAACTATGCACAATTCGACATATAAAATATCCCATCGAACGCACCATATTTTGATCGCGACGATACTTCGTAGAGCGCCGCCGCCTTGGCTTTCAAAGAGGGGATAGTCTCTTCGGATGAATTTGACAGTTCCGCGCCATCAAATAACGCACCGAGCGGGGGTTGAAAACCGATTGTATCCTAGATGATTGCCGTACGTTGGCGAAAAGGGTTGATCAGAAACAAGTCACATACCCATTTGCTAAGTCCGAGGGGCCATGGAGTTAGGATGCGACACTGGGGTGCATCCTTGTCCGGTAATGCGAGAGGTAAGCCGGTAGCTACAGACCAGCATCGGTCAATCATGAAAATCTGCCAAAATGCAAGTATGCGATCTTGTAGCTCTATGGGGTTTCGGGGTGGGGCGACTGGAATAAGGGGTGCGTGGACGGGGTAGATGCCTGTTAATATACTTTGTGGCTGGATTTGGTGAAGGCCAATCCCAACGGCGAGTTTGACTGCAGAGGAGATGTGTCGGTAGCCTTCAATAACACGATTGTTCATGTACAGATAGGTGGCGAGGAGTGCTGACGCTTGAACGATATCGGGAAGCCGGTCCGAGGTGTCTAACGCCGCATTGATTTCGTGTTGTACTTGTATGAAGAAAGCGGGTTCAAGGTCCGAGTAGACCTGAGATCTTGCAAAGTAACACGCTAGGAGGTACACTGCGTTTTCAAGGGCGGGGTGGGGCTCGTTTCCTGGCTCAAGGAACCGGTCCATACTCGCGTAGAACCAGCATTGATGTCTGTGAACCATAAAGATGTCAAGTCTGCAGTGAAGAACAATCGCAGGGTCAGTAGGCTGTGCAGGTATCCACGCGGGCAATAAATCTCACAGATATTGTCTCGCATGCGAAGGCAGGGTCGTTTTAGGGTCAGTATGAGAAGGTTCACCAAGAGGGGAGGCCGAGGAGGAACGAGAGGTGCATTCTTCTGTTGAGACACGTGGTTCTGTGGTGTTGAAAAGCATGGATGGAGCCACCGAGCTGGCTTCAGAATTAGGTGGGGATGGTGAGGTGGAAGTGGATGAGGAGGTGTACAAAGAGAGTTGAGGGTTTAAACCATCCGGTGGAGGTGTAAGTCCCAGGTCTAATTCGACATTGTAAGGAGGCGATGACGTTCCTGTTTTTCCAGCGTCGATTAGAAAGAAAGTTGTGAAATGTTACGGTACCTACCAGAACTTGAGCCTGAGCCGGACTCAAGATCGCGTAAACGACGTTCTAGCTGGGAGAGTTGCTCTTTGAGGAGCGCTGTCCTGCTTTTTTGTTGCTTATCGTCGTACGCGCAGGCATCAGCCCGGTTCATCTTCATGCACTGACGGCAGACAGGGCGTATTCCGTCACATTTCTGGTATTATTGATATCATGAGCTTATTGAGAAGACTGGATCACTTTTTTCGATAATACTCACCAATTTCCGTTTTCTATGGGATGGTTATCAAAGTACGTTTCTGGTACAGGGACTATGAAGTTCTTACCGACAGGCCAGACAGGCCGTTCCTCGTCTGAGTGTGGTTTCTGTTTTGTGGGGAGGCATATTTTAATAGTAAGGGAATGAAGCCTGATTTCAGCATGATGCGGTTTTATAGATCAAGATTTTAGCATTGCCTAAAGATCTGATCAGCTAGATCTTCTTAGCGACGTCTGAAGATGTGGGTGCAGCGTCGTGCGACTGGAGCCCTCGATCAACGAGAAAATACACAAGTCAACCGAGTATCCAAAAGCGGAATAAAACACAGCCATGCCCCACTAAGTATGTAGGAAAATATAGGATCATCGTCGGCTGTTTCTGCACAAAGTTGAATCATGCAATTCTCTGAATCTTCCACATGATTCTGCTGAGTCCGAGCCAGTTCGCTTTTAGAATTCCTAAACTGTATGGGACAAGGAGTCCGTTTCTTTTCCTTCATGGTCTTATTGGTCGTATGTGCCGTAGGCTCCGAGCTCCATACCCCATGACTGTTGTCCTTGAGTTAAAAGGTTTTCTTGTCAGTAATGCTCAAGTAATACCGATCAGATCGTAGGGTGTCGCCAGAAAATTCGCTCCATCACATGGTATTGCATCTATTGGTTAAATCCTAGGTAACGATTAGATTACTTCTGATCTTTACCAACAAAGACACTGCGAAGATGGTCCCAAACAACCTTCGGGGATTGTGCCGCATCAATACCGTGCCATAGGCCCTTGTTTCGATAATAGTCGACAACAGGACCTGTTTGGGTATGGAAGGCCCCAAGACGTTTGCGGAGGGTTTCTACATTGTCATCCGAACGCTGGATAAGCGTTTCACCAGTCACGTCATCGGTCATCGGTTTTTTAGGTGGGCTGAGGAATATCAGTTAGATTCTCGCTCAACGGGTAGTAGATAACATACTTGAATTCCTTGTGATAAGTCCTTCCACTCGCGGGGTGGATCAACCGGCCCGTAATGCGAGAAATAAGCAAAGAATCGTCAATTTGAAGTTGGACCACGGAGTCAAGCTTCTCCTTGCGCTCCTCAAGCATGCCATCTAATTTTTGAGCTTGAGGTACTGTTCGAGGGAATCCGTCAAGGACAAAACTGCAGAAACGCGATTTAATGATACGAAAGCAACGCCCACATGTCCGAATGACGTACCCGTTTTTGCAAGCGCTGTTGTTTTCAAGTTCGCTCTTAATCATGCCCACCATAATGTCATCAGAAACAAGGCCTCCGGTATCCATGATTTTCTTCGCCTCAACTCCTAGGGGTGTCTTCTTGGCTACCTGCTCGCGCAGCATATCACCCGTCGCCAAATGGCAGACGCAAAACTCGTCACGAATTCTAGGGGCTTGCGTTCCCTTTCCTGCAGGAACAGTTAGTCAGTGAAAACAATCGGCTTTGTATCCAATGTACCTGCTCCAGGAGGCCCAACAAGAATTGTACGGAGTTGCTGAGCAGGAGTTTTGGGGGCGGGTTTTGACTTTGCCTCTATGGCCGCAATCTTCTCATTTAATTGTGTCACGAGGGACTTGAGGTATTCAAGCTCATCGGAGACAGTCATCGCGTGAAAGAAAGGAGAACGAAGAGTTTCGAGAAACCAACCGAGTGACTGTTGGACAAGGTCGCCAGCGCGTATGCAAATGATTTCTGGTCGGGCTTTATCGGTGGGTATCGGACGTCGGAACTCGGAGACCCTGTTTGGTCCAAAAGCCCCTGCCAAGCGCCATATTCTAAAAATATCCAGCGCGCGACGTGGAGCTCGTGTACAGCGCCAGCGGTTGGGAATTTACTGACCTTACTCCGTCCATCCACGGCAGGCGCCAATGTCACGGCTTCGCTCCCTATTCTTTCTTGCTGTTAGTTTCATTACGTGCCTCTATGCCAGATCTAGCACAGGCGATTCCGTCTTGGTAATTGTCGAGCCAAGCAAACAGGACAACTATTCTCTCTTCTTCGATGGGTTGAAAGGTTTGTATGAAATCAGAATGCCTCAATGAATCCATTTTGACAGCCTCACTCAGAGCAGGGATATGAGCTGACATTTCGCGGCCCTAAGGCTGAGGGACCTCTCGTTGTTGAGTACGATGTTCCCAGCTTCGCTCATGTCATTATCTTGGCGTCTGAAACGAAGAGTACGTCTTCAATAACTATACCAGGATTAATTCTTCTGACTCTTGATAGATTTTGCGAAAGATGTCACACCACAATCTCTTGTACAAATTCTGGGAAAGAAGACTAACCTGATCATCGCGTTATCCTCTAAGCAGACATCACTGTCATCTCTGGCCGCAGAATTTTCATTGATCCTTCCACCTCCTGGCACACCGCTAGTCTCATACTTCCCAGAACGCGAAGAATCGCCTCAGGTCATTCCTGTTTCTGTCCAAGCCAATTCGGTAGTTTCCTCGAACATCAACCCAGTCTGGTTCTCTGGCGTTCCACACGCAATTGGAAACAACCCTATGGTTGTACCTA
The DNA here is from genome assembly GCA_017657195.1 of Termitomyces sp. T70a. Classification (NCBI taxonomy): domain Eukaryota; kingdom Fungi; phylum Basidiomycota; class Agaricomycetes; order Agaricales; family Lyophyllaceae; genus Termitomyces; species Termitomyces sp. T70a. Next base: position 8,112 of record JAGGAT010000193.1, on the reverse strand, counting down.
TCCTTCGTGCACCAGCAGAGAGCTTCGCTTCCGAAATCGACGGTGGCTCACCTGATGCTCTCGTCGATGCTACAGAGAGAGGCGGCGAAGGTTTATGGGCTGGATCTCAGCTTGGTTTAGTCACTGGTTTCCAAACTCTTGACAATTCTCGTGTGACCTTCGTAGGTGGGGCTGACGTGTTCAGCGATGAGTTTGCCCAGAAAGAAATCTCCAAGTGAGTTCTGGATCATGGTCCGAAGCTGCGCGGAAATTTTAAACTATTCTCTCTCAGAGGTGTCCCTTCCGGAAATGTTGCTTTTGCTCGTGATGTAATCGCATGGACGTTCCAAGAGACACAGACTCTACGTATCGAAAGCACTACCCACCATCGTATCAATCAAACTGAACCATCAGAGCAATATACCACTAATGATGAACTTGTGAGGATTGAATCACGCCTATACCTATATACGAAATAACAACTCCTTCAGGTATACACTGCCTATATTTCCAAGTACGACCCGAAAACATCAACCTGGGCGCCGTATTCAGATATCAAAGATCTTCAGCTAGAATTTACGATGCTGGATCCACACGTCCGCACAGCTCTGCTTCCAGTATCGGGCATTCCGGGCAAGTATTCAGCTACTTTCCGTGCACCGGACCGACATGGTGTATTCAAATTTGTCATTAACTACAAGCGCAGGGGGTGAGTGTTTCATCTCCATATCAGAGATCTCCTGGGTGATGTAAGTCAATTTCACAGTTTCACATATCTTACGAGCTCTACGACTGTCGCGGTGGTGCCTCCACGCCATGATGGTTACCCACGTTTTCTGAGTGCTGCATGGCCCTACTATACAGGTGCCATCAGTACGAGCATCGGTTTCTTCTTGTTTTCGGCCTTGTGGCTAGCCGGTGACTCGCGCGAAAAAAAGGCAAAAGGGCACAAGGCAGAGTAGACATTTTGTGACTCTTTCCGTGTAATAATAATAATGTGGGAAAATGTATTTATGGCACATGTGCCCTTAGCGCGAATACCCATCACCTGGTTTTGACGATTGACTGAAAACGCTGCAAACGCTTGCTACTACCATCAATTCTGAGAGTCTGTCAAAATATTTCCGCGATGATCGGTTGGATGTTGTCCTTGCTGGGCGGTCATTGCGACTCGGTCGTGACGTATCACATTTGTTATTCTATGGACTTCTTTCTGAGTAAAGATCTCGCAGATACCTGCCCATCGATCGAGATTCTCGGGCCGTTGAATCGGAGCGACTTCTCTGAAAGTTCTATTGTGGCCATTTTACACGAGGCAAAAGCGTCCGATTGTTTTTTTTTGGCTGTGCTTCAGTGATAGTGAGAGATTCATTGCTGCTGAAACAATGGACATACCATATCGTACTGGGCGTACACTCCCAGGATCATCAAGTGTGGGTCCTTGTTGTTGACGTGCACTGGCACATCAAACATTGATCCTGACCTACGCCTACACAGAACACCAATGGAAGAATGGAGAATGTGAACGAACGGGGAGTTAGTTTGAAGAATGAATGTCCCGAGTTACTGGAGTACCTCGTGGCAGCAGAAAATAGGCAACGCTGGTTGGAAAAAAAAGTAAGACTTTTTCTATACTGTTCCCAGCGTTGCATTTTTCGCATTTCTAACACATTTTTCAGTTAGCCCTGGTCCATTCACAGGTCCTTCAATTAGCTGCTGGAGTACGCCAGAGCAGGTTGACGGCAATAAAAAGGTGTTTCCCCCATGTGCCTTTTGTAGAGGATGGGTTCGAATCAGCAACGTTAGCGCTCAAGAGCAATACTGATATAAAAATGCTGATGTATCTGTTAACGATGGTGAGAGGATCATCAAATGTCCGCGGATTGAATTTTCTAAGGAGCTAACTTCTAGAACGTAAACCAGACTAAAAGGTACTAGTTTGATTGAGAGATGAACCGTTCAAATGGTTGATCATTTCGTTCCAATGAGGATGTAGATTGTATCTCCTTCCAAAGCCTCCCACTTGTATGCCCCTGTAAGAAACGTACCTGTGGTGTATTTTGGTGAAATCTGACCACCGTAAATATTAATACTAAGTCACGTTCCTTCCTGTGGTCGTTCAGGCTATTGGTTCTATCCTCTGGCAGTGCCACAGAATTGTCCCTTTGAACTGGTTGTGCAGGGCGGTGTAGGCAAAGTATACCTTCCCCAGATTACTTGATTATTTCCTCATTGCTTTGGTCCGGCAGTGGTGTTATCTAGGCACATATGTTACTTCCTTCCTTCCAGAGCATCCTATGGCTCTCTCCGAATGGATTACACTTGATGACGAGGTTAGCTGTTGCCCATTATCTTAATTAGCGCAAAAATCTACACTCCCACTTAAACTGACAGACTAAAACCTCACACTGCGCACGCGTCAGGATCCAGCTTTCCGACAGCGGGCGCCCAGCAATGCCAGCTGATTTGATCAAAGACCAATATGACAGCGGTCGTTGGAAGATCCCGTGTTTCGTTTTACACTGCGTTGGATTTGATGGGGAACTATACAATACTTTTCACACAATTGTTCAACGGATTCAGATTCTTGCTATTCCCCCATCTAATGATGGATCAAGATAGCCTTTCGTTCAGCATATTATTATGTCAATTTTTCAAGTACAAGACTGCGAATTATCATCTCCAAAATGGTTCATTACTTTTGAGGACAGGGCAGGACATCCTGAACCGATGAAACAAAAACTCTACACAAGTTTCTAGATCTCTTCGCCTGGGAGTCGAACCCAGCTTTCGCGCGCACATTGAGCAGGAAATGACAGGCGCGTGTACTAACCGATATACTAGCGAAGATTATGACTAGTCAAAGAGATTTCTCAATATGGTCTATACTGAATTCCCGTGCCACTTTCAAAGGTTATCCACAAGTACTCCAGCTAAAAAGGATCAAGTTGCATGTCTTTAATTAGAGGGGAATGGAGGTTACGGAATATGCGTGCTCTACCAGTGCACAAGTTTACTTCTTTGAACTACTGGTTCTCATTAAACGCGGATGACTCCTCCATGTACAGAGTCCGTAACGGATCTAAAAATTATACGATCTCGTCGGTCCAATACTGAGTGCTGAAAAGTGGCGTTGTCCCAATTTGAATCTTTTTGGCGACTTTGAAGGACACTGCAAGATGAGCAACTTTGGCAATTCTATAACAGAGACGATAGGTCGGATATACATGCGAAACTGAGTCAAAATTCATCTGAAAGAGTGCAAATTAGTTCCATATCTGTTCAGTGATTATCAAGGAATTTGGAGAGATGAGGCAGCTTATCCCAACGGGCATTGAACTTTGATGCATTTAGTGGCATACCGAAGAGGACACCTAACGCAGGACAATTCGAGCTTCTTGATGGGCTTTTACGTCCCCCCCAAATGTATATGCAAGAAGTGGCCTAGAAACCCTGAGGCTGACTTCGTTGGGCTTTCTTTTCCGAAAATGGAAACTGCTCTGAGATTTCCAATCCCGTTGAAGGTGTTTCCCTCGACTTCCAACCTACCTTCAGCCGTACTGACCTCTGCTCAACCTCTTATCATGACCTGATGCTTTTCTCTGACCTGAATACTTGCTCACCTTAAAAGTGTTATGGTCGCCAATTTTTCCGAATCTGTAACTGTTGTTTGACTACGTGTTTTTCAGGGTGTCAAGGCCTGATGGTCTAGTAGTATGATTCCTTGTTAGGGGTCTCAGATTGAGGTTGTTTCGAGGAGGTCCCGGGTTCAATTCCCGGTCAGGCCCTGTTGTTTTTATGACTTGCAATCAATTCTTTTGTGTCCAATAAATGGATCACAGGTGGCTTTTATGGGTGAGTAGTTATTGAGAGGCTAGTGCAGCTTGCCTACTCCTGTTATAGACTTTGCTACTAAGTAGCTAGTTGATGTGTGAAGAAAGATAGTTGAATAGCTTAAGAATTGTGTTTTTACATAGCTTTGCAATTCAAAGTACTCATTGCAGATCATGTAGATAGAAAGGAAAGCTATACTTGGCAAATAGAAAGTGACTTCAAGTCTTACAACTCTATTCATCCCTTTTTTATGCATATGCAATTGTCCCAATTACACTTGCTATCATTGACATCACTAGACTTTCCTATTTTTTTTATGGTATCACTTTAGATACATGAACAATCCACAAAGTTGATCTTCATGTTCTGGAATATTTTGTATTGAAGTGTCTCTGGTCAAGGCAGAAACCACACTACAGAAAATGCTGCTTATACACTAAGAGTGTGGGGCTCGGCTTAGCCTATACCCACTAAAACCTCAGGCACATATCTCCATGCCTTGACTGGATCTGAGTTTTCTAGCAGCAGAATTTTCCAGGTGCCTGCAACCACTCTTTTGTCTGTTGCCAACTTATCAAAACAGATAGTATCTGTGGTCAGGCAATCTATCTTGATTCTCCTTGCTATTGCTGCTCTTGTTCTATTCCTTATCTCTGTGTCATTGAAAGCTCTTCCTGGGTCTGCTTCCTTTGTTATTCTCCACTCGCAGCAAAGTTTCCATATGAGATGTGTTGACTCTGAGATAATGATTTTTGTGAACCTTTTTGCCCCTTTCTTGCTTTTTCCTATCCTCTTAGGGCCTTTGGTTAGAGTGCATCCTAGCTGCTCGCCAAAGGATGGTTTCTTAAACAGGATGCCTCTTTTTTCATGTATCACCTTTGTTTCTTTCCATATCATTTCCTGCCCTGACATCTTGCATTCTGTTAGTATATGCTCAAGTGACTCTTGCACATTATCATATTCATGCCAGTAGGCTCTCCTTTCATAATTAGGTATATTCTCTCAGTATCTACCAACTTTGTACACATTGTGCATGGCCTTCCATAAGAAAGCTCTCATTTTCTTAGTGATTGCTTTGTCTCTTAAAGATTCCCAGATTCTCTTGTCCATTGGTAGTTCTTTATTCCTTGCATGCACTGCCCAATGAATCATATCAAGGTGAGTCATAGTTCTTCTTCTGATCAGAGTTTTCTGTTTTTCAATAATACTCTTATATGCCAGGGTTTGCATCATTGTCACTAGCTTAGCTCCAGGTGTATCATATTCTTTTGTGGGGGTCAGGTTCACCTTGTTTGAGGTAGTCTTCCTGGCACCCTAGTCTGCTAGTGTGAGAGGAACACTTGCCAGTCCAAGCGCTCAACCAACTGGCCCAAAAGGGCACAATGTCCAAGCTGTTGGACATGCTGACTGGCTCTATATATAGTGCAGTGGTCTTCTTACATCAGCCCCATTCCTAGAGGTAGGTGACCCAACTACCTTCAGCTGGGGGACCATACATCTGTTTTTTAGAAGAAGAGCTGGACCAGAGGAAAGACTACACTATGTGATATAGTTATCCCCCAAGCATTGCTTGTAAGCCACCATCAAATTTCTCCTTTTAATGCACAGTAGCAAAAGTACTATCACATGACTAGGCCAGCAACCTCTAATCACATGACCCCAAATAAAGTGCATCTTAGGGGAATTGAACTTGTGACCTTGTAGCTTGGACATTCTGTGAGAGGAACACTTGCCAGTCCAAGCGCTCAACCAACTGGCCCAAAAGGGTTTATCTGCCCCCTTATTTTCTAAGATTCCTGCATGTCCTTTAATCTTATCTATTAGCGTTAATTTACTGCATTTTTTTAGATCTGCCATCAGAATTCTCATAATTTGCACATTTGACACCACTATCCAACTATTATCTTTGTTTTTTTTTTAAGTTTTTTATTATTGCAACCACTACTACCTTTGAGTCACTCATGATCTTAATCAATGCATATTGTGGGACCAGTTGTGTGGCCATGGTAATGGCCACTGCCTTGCCTGTATTGTTTGACTATATTACCTGGGCTAGTAGTCTTATTCCTGTATTTCTTGAGTCATCCTTGCTGAACCACACTCCTGCACCTGCTCTTGCTTCCATGGTTCCATTATCAGAGCATGAGCCATCCATATATATTCTTGTTGTTTCAAAGTTAGTTTGGTGTCTTCTTCTATAGTCTATTTGCCTTGAGTCATCCATTTAGAGTTTGCTTTCTAGGACTTGGAGACCAAATTTCAGATTTTCCTTTAGTATCATTTCTAAGTTGAAGAGGGTTCCTTCCACTTCTTCTATAATGGCTACCTCCTCATTCCTCAGACTTCTGTTGCAGATTGAGGTGTTTGGGTGCTATTTTGGGTTCAGCTTGTCTAGTAGAGTATGAGCAAAGTTTTTACATTGGTTTGGGTTTTCACAGCTCTTTCATTTTATATCTTTGCACAGAGGGCAGGTGCAGTTTTTTTTCATCTTATGTTGTAGATTCTTGGTAGTATTCATTTCAGTTGCCAAATCCCACATTTGTCCCACTATTAAGATCCTGTGTGTAAAGGTGACCTCTGGGAGTTGCAGCTAGTCACACAACTGGCAGAGGGAAATCCAAAGTATGTTAGAGACCATTACAATATAACAGGACATGTAACTAATCACCTGGCAGAGGAAAATCCAAAGAGAACAAGTCTGAGGATTTCCCTGTGCCAGGAGTCCAAAAATACTATAGTGGTCACCTGACCATGAATGTGGCTGTGGTAGTCAATTGGGCAGATGCTGATGTAATCTGCACTGGGATGACTGCTGACATAAGGTGGCTGTGCTGTAATTGACTCGTTAGAGGCTGATGACTAAAAGCAGAAGTCCCCTGACATCACTCCCCTGTCACGACCCCCCACCAACCCCAAACCCCTCCCCACCAACCCTCCACCTACCCCGAGACCAACCAAAAGCCCCCCCCATCCAACTACTCGCCACGACCTCACCTATACGTACTCTGGACCATCAAGCATCACCCCGGGGCTATCATGCGGATCGCCCAGCCATCACGCGGATCACCCAGCCATCACGCGGACCGCCCGGCCATCACGCGGATCGCCCGGCCATCACAGACCGTGCCACCACCGGACCCTCCGCCGATCTCGTGGGCCCCCGCACGATCTCCCCAATACGACCACCAGCCACTCCGCCGCCACACATACAATCCCGGGACCCTCCGGACCCTCAGTCGATCTCGCAGGCCCACACGCAATCTCCCCAATATGACCGCCAACCGCCCATACAACCCCGGAACCCTCCCGGAACCCTTCCTAGACAGAGCCCTCCCCCGTAGTAGTATATAAGGCCCCTAGGTAGCCCCCATGTACCTTAGTCTTGATATTGCCAATAACTATCTGTGTTTTGACTTAACTCTCTGTTCGATTTCCCGTGCTTGTTTCCGTCTCTTCCGTGCTTGCCTTAATCACTTCTCTGGCACGCACCTCATCGACTGGCACGCGCCCCGCTCCTCTAAGTTTGCCTTTGTCTCGTCTCTGGGCATCCCCCCGTCAACTCGACCCCTTCCCCCGCTAAGTAATCCCCGAGTAGGCCCGTCCCCGGGACTCCACTCCCCCATTGTCCCACGCTCCGGAACTTACCCTGGAGCCCTCAACGCCGCGTCCACGTAGTTCAGCACTTGCTTGCGCCTCATAAGGTCGTTGCTTGCTAGGAAAGGCCCCTGGGTCAGCAGAACCTGACACCCCCCTTAGGGTGTGGTGCCTCAACACACAGGGTAGAAAAGGTCTTAGAGGGTGAAGTTGGTCACAGACACGGGGTAAATGCTCCAGATGGCTCACAGCGCATCTGGGTGTGTGCAGTGGAACTTCCTAACCAGGGTGGGTGTGTGAACGCCATTAGTGGGCTCCCAGGAGATGTCTTTGATACCGTAGCCTTTCCACTTCACCTTGTACTATAGTTGTCATTGAAATAGACAGCTGTCCAGAATCCTCTCTATTTTGTATTCAAGACTATTGTCTGCCAGCATTGGCGGCAGAGGTGGGGGCGCGCAACATCCCAGTATTGGGTCATTTGAGGCAGGAGTGAGCTTGACCACATTGAAGACTGGGTGTAACTTGCGCATTCTGAGGGGCAGCCAGAGCTGATAGGCCTGGGGTGTCAGGGGACTCCCCTTCTTCCTCTGTTATATCTATTCTCCCCAGTGTTCCCATACTTACATTATTCCATTGATTACTTACTTTTAGTCCGGAGTTTAGTCCGGAGCTAGCACAGCCACTGGACACGTGACCTATGTT
>JAGGAT010000192.1:0-56511 GCA_017657195.1 Termitomyces sp. T70a | reverse complement strand
GCGGTGACTGAAAGTGCCAGCTGTTGATCATCTGTCATCATTGAGTCAAATATGGACATATTCCGACTCGAAGAGGAAGGCCGAGCTGGCAGTGATCTGCCGATGCCAGCGGGGACTGCTGGCAGAGTGTGAAGCCTGTATGCAGGGGTGATGGTGTGGTTTTCATTAATTATCCCGGTGGGGGCGGCACGTGCAGGTAGGGGTCGTGATGCGTCACGTAACCAGGACACATTGAGTTTGGAGGTAGTGGGGTGCTCCTCGTGGAGAGGAGAGCCTGCGAGCTGGTGATGTCCACAACTTCCCGTGGAGCAGGCAGCAAGGCTGACTGTTACGTGCGTAGTTTTACCGTTGCCTGTAGATGTTGTAGTTGGCTGCGAGGATGCGTTGGTGCTGCATGGAGGACTTGCTCATAGGGGGCTGCTGGGGTCTTGCTGCCTTGAGTCAGTACTGGTGCGTTAAAGGTTTAAAATATGCTGGGCCAAACTGGGGGCTCATCACCGTGTCTAGAATAATAAAGAATTCTTACATGCAAATTTGATTATAACTCACAGCACTCTTTATCAAATAAAAACAATGACTATGGGCATTGATAAGCCCTCAGTCTGGCTCAATGCATTTTAAGCTATTTATGCACCATTTAGCATTAGACCAGGGCAGCAAGTCCTCAGCATTCCCCTCTGACCATCCCCTGCACTTTCCAGCATAACACTGTAAAGTCACAGGATAATACCTACATGCCAGCTAAGCCTTGCTGCCCACTCTACAGTAGGTCATAGATACCACAGGCTTGCTGATCCCCTTCTCCATGAGGCACACTTCTACTCTGCCCAGACTTGATGTGTTCTGATCATGTGATGCATTATGTCCTCAGTGTGCACATGCCACTCCATTTTTAAACTTGATGTTAATGGACACTTTGGTCTTTCCTGGTAGCTGTCATGCCACTATTCCTGCATCTTGCCTCCACACTCCACCAGTAGTTGCCACCACCATCAACAAATCATTGTCAGCAATATCTTTCTTTTCCAGCCTAATTCCAACTATGTCTTGTTCTGACCAAATGATGACAGCTGACTAACAGCTGGCACCTTCTGTCACTGCCCCTAAAATGCCACATTACAATTTAGCATCTACTTTTGCCATGACTCTGTCACAAGACTGATATCTTGCATGTTACCTGGCAGCATGCCTTAGCTAGCTGTTTGCATAACCATCCCTGAGTAACATTTACCTTTATTATAGTATTATTAATAGACCTTTACTTACATTTTTCATTAGCAGTGACTATTAAAGTCGTTGCTAATCCTTCACTAAGTTACTGCCTTCATTTACTATAAATACTTTACTTTTTGTCAGTAGCAAATAATCCAATTGCACTGAGCCCTTTTTGTCCTACAGCACAAATCTCTAAAAGTTCACTTGAGGTGCTAAGCAATTAGTGGTCTCATTTTTCTCTTTTTGTGCAAAAGTTCTTAGTACCCTCATTAATTCACATTTTAATAGTACCATATAAGTACACTCTCATTGCTGGCACCAATGTTTGCCACCTCACACTCTTGACATATGTACTTAGCAACAGCAACTAAGTGTTAAAAGCTTCATAAGCTTATTGCTTTCTATTTACTATTCTCCGACTTCTTACTGCCTGCTGCCATTAGCAATAACATCTTTCCAACCCAACACCATACTTCTTAGTTTTTAGGACCAAGTAACTGAGACCTGCCTAGGACTCCATCTGCACTTTATAAGCCTAATGCAAAACAAGGCTAAGTGCAGCTTACTAAGACAGCAATTAGCTAAATTTTGGGCACATCAGCATTAATAAAAATAACATTGCATATATCACCAGTCAACATATTATGCAATTATAGCATTGCTGATTGGGTCATATAAGCCCATGCATGATTAAATCTATGATTGATCAGAATCTCATAACTGGAGTCAACATAAAACTATCTCATGAATTTGATCATCTTTGCAGTGAATGTGCTGAAGGGAAATCTACTTGACCTCCCCTTTCAGATTCCAATAAAACTCAATATGACAAGAATGAACTCTTAATTATGAACCTAACAGGATTGATGTGTATGCTGACTTGGGATGGAAAATGATATGCCTTGGCAATAGTAGAAGTCAGTCAATGCTATCCAGCCAGCTCACTTTTGAAAAATAAAGAAGAAGTTTACTCAACAATTTGACATAACATTGCTCACTTCAAATATAAAGGTGGAAAACTGGTCAAAATTATGAGGATAGATAATGGTATCAAATTCATAAATTAAATAATGTGAAAATTTTGTAAACAAAATGGTGATAAGCCTTTATTTGGGCTAGATGCACCAACCATATGGTATGACACCTAGGCAGGTCACAGGTGAAGTCACAGGAAAAAAAGTCACTTTGGCATGCATGATTAAACCACTCTAGGCAGTATCTGACAGCCATGCATGGCAACAATCTTCTCTCATCATAAATAGCACCAGTAATAGATAGGTTGATAGGTAATGAATGGCATCAAAAATAATAAGAACAAATGTTCTTTAGTGATGGCAGCACTTAGCGATATAGAATGATGAAGATTTTCCATGACAGATAGCCTGGCATTTTACCTTGGCACTTGATGTTGCTTAGTGCTATTTGCCAACATGATATGGACAGCTGAATTGTAAACTTCACATTAAATAGTTTAATTCATGGCATTCACTTATATTTTTTTGAGTTCACTACCCTTTAGTGCTGCTTAGCGCAATGGCAATGGTGAACTCTTTTTTGTATAAATACTTACTTTTTCTGTTTCTGTTAGTAGCATTATTAAATAAAATTTCTTTGATTACCCTACACTACAGATTTCTTTTAGCACATCTTAAAATAGAAAGTTGCCAACATTTATTCTGCTGTGTTCTTGCTACAATATCTTCTTAGCACTATTTTCTTGACACTGATGAGCCCCCAATTTGGCCCAATGCATTTTAAACCTTTAACACACCAGTACTGACCCAAGGCGGCAAGACCCCAGCAGCCCCCTATGAGCAAGTCCTCCATGCAGCACCAACGCATCCTCGCAGCCAACTACAACATCTACAGGCAACGGTAAAACTACGCACGTAACAGTCAGCCTTGCTGCCTGCTCCACGGGAAGTTGTGGACATCACCAGCTCGCAGGCTCTCCTCTCCACGAGGAGCACCCCACTACCTCCAAACTCAATGTGTCCTGGTTACGTGACGCATCACGACCCCTACCTGCACGTGCCGCCCCCACCGGGATAATTAATGAAAACCACACCATCACCCCTGCATACAGGCTTCACACTCTGCCAGCAGTCCCCGCTGGCATCGGCAGATTACTGCCAGCTCAGCCTTCCTCTTCGAGTCGGAATATGTCCATATTTGACTCAATGATGACAGATGATCAACAGCTGGCACTTTCAGTCACCGCTGCCACACGCCACATTACAATTTAGCGCCCACCCTTGTCAAGACTTTGATTGACGCCCTGCACGTTATGTGGCGGCATGCCCAAGCTAACCGCCTGCATGACGCTCCCTGAGTATCATTTACCTTCTTTATAGTCTTATTAGCGGACCTTTCACTTACATTTCATTAGCGGCGACTATTAGAGTCGTTGCCAACCCTTCACCAAGTCGCTGCCGTCACTTACTATAAATACCTTACCATTTGTCAGTAGAGAATCATTGAATTGCACCCAGCACCTTCACGCCAAAGTCCAGATCTCTAAGAGCTCACTTGAGGTGCTAAGCAATTAGCGACTCTGCCTTTCTCCATCTTCGACAAAGGTTCTCCGTGCGGCCTTCATTCCATGTCTTGAACGGTACTATACAAGTACACCTTTGTTGTTGGCACCAATGCTTGCTGCCTCTTAGCGCTGACAGTAAAGATTCAAAGCTTTGTAAGCTTATCACGTATCATCTCCCGTACTTCTTGAACTCTTACCGCCTGCTGTCCACCAATGGCAACATCCTTGCTGCCTTACATCACACTCTAGGATTGAGTAACTGGGACCTGCCTGGGACTCCCTCTACACTTCGTGAGCCCAACGCAAAACAAGGCTAAGTGCAGCTTACTAAGACAGCATTTAGCTAAATTTTGGGCGCATCAATGCTGCCCCTTGCTGACTCTTTTGACCACTATGCTACATTACTATCATTGGTGCTCTTGGTACTATATGCGCTTTTTGCACCTATGGCAAGACATTTGCATTTGAAAGCCGCAAAGTGACATTTTACATATTAAACTACAAAATACTAAATTATCCCTTCTTGCTGCTGCACATCTATGTTAGCACATCTCTCTCTTACTGCCCTCTTAGCACATCTGTGTTAGTGCACCTCTTTATTACCACCTCTTTGTTGCCACAACCTTAAAACTTATTAGCGTGTTCTTTGAGACCCTGTCTAGACTCCTTGTAACTTAGCATGTCCAATGCAAATCCAGGTCAAGTATCTGTAATTGTAACAGTTCTGATTCACTTTTGGGCATCATCAATGGTATATAGCATCAAACAATGAATTCATACTAGCTTCAACAAAACAGTATTGCTAAACAAACCATTGCTATCCTGATGAAAATGGTTAGAAGCATGCTGCATGCCACAAAAATAGACTTATGCTATCAGGGCAAAGCTTTTCTGTATGCTGTATATATATGATTTATCACTCCCACATTGGCACTTCAAGGAAGAATTCTTTATACAGAGTGGTATGATTGTAAACCTGATTTATCTCATAACAAGATCTTCAGTTCACTCAGATCAGCACACATGCCTAAAATTTGACAAGGGAAGTTGGAATTTCATGCTGTGCAAGTTAGAATGCTTGGATGGTGGGCAGATAAAATAAATTGGAAGATCTGAAAAATAGTAAATTTATAGCTTTAAGGGATGTTAATTTTCATAAGTACAACATACTGAGTCAATTGGCTCAATTAGATTCCAGACTGATGATTTTAACTCCTAAAGAAATCAACAACTTCATTGATATAACTATTTATCCTAAATCAAGCCAACCCAACAAAGTATCCATCCCTAAACCATTTTCTGAATCTGAAATCAAATTACAATCGGTAAATCAAAGTTCTTCAGATAATGAATCTGATGTTGTTACTCTAGCTAAGAACTTACAGTATCCAACTCCTTTACCAGTTCCTGCCACTGCATTGCAAGGTCCTGCTTCTATCATGCCTTCAGCACCTTGCAAGAGTATTAGCAAGAGTGTCAAATGGAAGGATATACCCAAGCAAGAACTATTGACATGCATGAAACACATTTTGATTAAGTATCAACAGAACTAGAATGATGATGAACATACCTGGTTTTCTTTTCCTTATTAATCTGAAGGACTGGCAATTATAATAAAATATAAAAGCCTTAATTTTTCAATTAAAGTCATTACGGGGTTGGGGGGGGGGGAAGAAGGTAGTCCTTGACTCTCTACCATGGTCTTTGTTGCAGTCTTGGGTCCTCACATTGAAGATGCTTTGAGCTTGGCTTAGGCTGACAAGTGGTGAAAAGCTATTAAATCAACTTCTTTAAAAGAACATTTTTAAAGATATCAAGGAATTACCTCCCAGTAAAAGACTATTGGGAGTAAAGTTGTCCTTAAAGAGAAACTGGATGAACATAGGAAATCACACAAAATACAAAGCTCATATTGTGGCATAAAGATTTTTCCAAATTCACAGTATTGACTATAATGACACATTTTCTTCAATCACAAAATTTACAATGTTCTGGGTCTTCTTGACTTTGGCTGTGACTCTTGATTTCAAAATACATCAAATTGATGTCATTGGTGCATACTTGGAGAAAAATCTCAAAGAAAAAATATACATAAAAGCCCTGAGTGCAATAGAAAAAGCCAAGTACTAGACACTTTTTAAAGCCATTTATGAGCTTAAGCAAGCTGGATATAAGTAGAAGGAAAAATTACATGATGTGCTTTTGTCCTTAGAGTTTGAACTCTCCCATGCCAATGATTCCCTTTATGTTCTTTACTTAGATGGTTGAATTTCTTTAATCATTGTAGTCTATGTATAGTGATAGTGAGCAAGACTGTCATTCATTCTATTGCAATATCTTTGCCCACAAACCATAATTTTTCTCAGCTGCAATGTCCACATTCTAAAAAGGAACATGATAACTACAATAAATACATTAACAACCTCAATTATCTATTGCTTATTAGTTCACTACTTTATACTATTTAAACATGTCCCAACATTCAGTTCACAGTAAGTCTGCTGACACAATTCTCTAATAACTCTAGCATACCTCATTTTATTGGTTGTAACAAGTCCTACAATACTTGAAAAGCATGAAATCTCTCTGCCTGAAGTTAGGTGGGCTTGATAAACATGAGATTTGCCTAGTAGGCTAGAGCAATGCAAATTGGGTGCAAGATTGATATGATTATCATTCAATCAGTAGTTAGTGCTTTGATATAAATGGGAGCCTTACTTCTTGGTTATCAAGAAAGCAATTAGTCACAGCAACTTCTACCATGGAAGCTGAATACATAGCATCCACAAATGCAACTAGAGAAGCAATTTAGCCAAAATTTATTAAAAAAACTTGAATTTTAAACAAGTCAAGGCTATGATCATCCATACAAATAATACAGACAGTATTGCCTTATTCAAAAATCTTAGTTGGACACTCCCACACCAAACACATTAACATACACTTCTATTTTATTCATCAACATATTTCTCAAGAAAATATTAGGTTGCAATGATAGTTTTGTGATGGATTTGTGATGGATTTGTAATGGATAATAGATTTTAAATGATGGAAACCATTGAACAGATGCAAAATGAAATGATATCAAGAGCCTTTAGTCACACCAATAAAACCAGATCAGAATATGGTTCTAGTCATACAAATGTAATATGTTAGGTTTTGCTAACCCAGAAGCCTTTTTCAAAGAAGCTATGCACTTATGAGGTGGACTTGAGTGCTGAACTATATGCATCCTAGGTGTTGAGCACTCCAGGATTTTGTTTGGGGTGTGAGACATTAAAATGAGCAAGTTCCAAGCTTAATGGCTTGCTTTGAAGCTGAGGAAGTTGAAGTAGAATGAAGGTTGAATTGAGAACAGAGTTTCTTGATGAGACCAAGATAAGTTTAAGTCATGTAGTGTGTGCCAGTTGATGTAGTGCATGCTGAATGAGTTTAGATGGAGGCAAGTACAAAAGAGACAAGAATAACCAGTACAAGAAAAAGCACAACAAGTTTACTGTAATATCAAGACTAAGATCCATTTGAGCTACCTATAGTTCTTATATACTATAAATACAAGGTCTAGCTGTCTAGGGTGGTCCCAAGGACTCTATGTGTAGTGGTGGAGTGAAAGAGCAGCTGTATTTGAGGAGATTGTGTGGATAGCCTGCAGGATTGGATCTGAGCATCTGGTCCTTGGCGTGATGGGTGATGGCCAGATGATGGCTAGGCACTTCTTGGATGACTGCAGTAAAGGGCATAATTGCCAGGCCTTGGCTGAGTGATGTGCATGATGGCAGATGTGATCTGTTAGAAGTTGACTTGTATATCTAGTATAATAACAGAGGTTATTCTATTATAGTATGCATAAGTAATTCGTCTCTTATTGTAGTAAGTGATTTTATGCTCATCCTCAGTCTCTATATAACAACTGAGGATGTTTGCTGTCTTGTCTAGTATATATATGCTCATCTTTTACTTGTCTGACCCTGACCTCTGATCCTGTCTTGGTCATGAAACCAATGTGCATGGTGTAATGATGCATGAAGTCTCAACATGATCTGGATGGTGGGAAAGGCAGTATGCATTGTAACTGGTGGAGAAGCTGTGTAGGGTCCCAAAGAGGTTCTGGAGGTGGTTGGAAGTCTTAGGGAAAGCTTTTGGAGGAGAGATGTGACATAATAACAAAAAAGCTACCTTATGTAAGGTAGATCATCACAGTATCTAGTCTACATTATGTTGGAGTGACACTTGGCATCCATCTTAACAAGCCAGGTCTCAATCCCAATATATCCATTTTCTTAATTGTTCTCTTCTTTCTTTTCTTATACACATCTTATTGTTTTCCTTGCTGATCTTGTTGTCATGACCCTTTATATCTCTGTATGTAGCTGATGATGCATCACTCTCTTTATATACTTTGTCTCCCATATACTGCTTGTAGAAATGACTGAGGTCCCCTAGCATCTGATTCTGGTTCCATATCCATAGCTGTAGTCTTTTCCAATCCATCATCCCTCCTTTTTTCTTGCAGCACACATCCCACATGTCCTGCATGTGTCCTCAATGCATACCATAATCCCTCCAACAAGAACAGCATAATGTGCAACACTGTGTATTTCTTCTACAGTAGTGGCAAACTTTCCCCATGAGAGTTTTGATGCTACCCCACTTGCCCTTTTATATATGCTACATTCTCTCTCTCTTCATTCTCTCCATTTTCCCTCTACATTTTTATTTACTAGGTCTACCAAGGGCAGTCATCACAGACTTGTTCTTAGCTAATTAATTAGCAGAGGTAAATATCAAATTGTAACATTGTAACACATACTGACAACTTGCTTGGCATCTGGACAAAAAGTAGTCTGGAAGCTTGCAGGACAACTATGCAAACAAAGAGGCATAGAATGGAGTGTCCCAAGCATAGGAATAATATTAGGATGCAACCTGGCAAAACCTAAACACATGAATGGTACAGTATCAGAAGCAGGAGGTAGAATGTACCAGATAGCCATATCAGAATCAGAACATCTGATATGGAAGATAAAATGTGATTGGTGAATATGAAAAAGGCATACCCTGAGAAGATACCACGATGGAGGAAATAACGGGCAAATGGCAAAACGCCACTGCAAAAAGAAGAAAGATGGATTGCCTGGCATCAAACAACGAGAAATACATAATAAGAGCCCTGGACGAAAAACTAGTGGCCAAGACATGGACGGGGATCATACAAGATGATGCAAAACCATACAGGGTCCGGAAATCGGCATTAAGGGTTTTAGTGGGTAAAAGACGAAGCCCGAGTCCCACACGTCGTGCGCAACTCGCATTCCCCTTAGGTGGGCCGAAAATTCATAGCTACTACTATGAAGTAAGACAAAACCCCCCCTTTTTCTGGCACCTAGAAGCTGACATATGTAGACACGTCTAGGAACCTATAGAACGACCAAAAAAAAGATCATTGGTAGTTGGAAGTAAAAGGTGATTTTCTCGTCAAGCGGATTCATGGGCTGCCGGTTCAAACCACGTTGAGGTCAAATATTCTGAAAAGGATATCCAGGTAGAATTCAGTGGTTATCTTGCTGAAATTCAGGGAAAGTTTGTAATTTCTTCAAAATTTGCGACAGGGTAAATGAAGAGTAAAATCTACTCAAAATCTGTATGTTTAAACTCTGTTGGTGTCGAATCTCACGATTTGTGCTCTGCACGTGACTCCGGAAGTGCTTCGTTCCGCAAGGGGCTCCTTATCAGCAATTAAGGCAAACAATTCTCGAGAAGATAAACAGAAATACTCGCAGCTTCCTAAGATAATCGTGCAGCATTTTGGCGGACTCTTATCTACTTCTAAAGGTTCTGTAAGGAAAGACTTGGGCTGCAGTGAGTACAATTGATATGTCCCTTGATGTGTTAAGCAGCCTTCTTTGGTGTTAACTTCCATGGCTCGAGTTCCGCTATCCTGCCCCGCGAATTTACGACGAGCCAGCATTACAGAGTCCCACACCTGCCTTTGTTTTTTGATTGTATCATCCGCTGTTTCCCTTCTTATCTTTGCAACGCCGGTAGACGGCCGGATATATACTGGCGGGAATGCGGCCTTCTCCGTATGCTATATATTCTAAATGCTTCAAGGGGCTCCCCATCCAACATGGATGCTACACTCTACAAGTCTGTTTTGACCCGTCGCAACTTCAAATACAACTACTATTTCTCAGCACCAACAGCTGGTAAACCTGTACTTCTCTTAGTTCACGGATTCCCCAACACATCGTATGCCTGGAGGTATCAAGTGTCCTTCTTCAAGGACAAGGGCTATGGCCTGATCGTGCCCGATATGCTTGGGTATGGCGGGACAGACAAGCCCGCAGATCCCTCTGATTATAAACTGAGCTTGATAGCTCAGGATCTTCTTGATCTTCTTAACGCAGAAAAGATTGACAAACCTATCGCGGTTGGACATGACTGGTAGGCCATCAGGTTGACATGTCCCAGAGTAATCGTTAAAGTCGCGTTGATTCAAGGGGAAGTGGAGTTGTCAGCCGACTTGCCAATTATTTTCCTGATCGCTTCGTTGCTTTCGCATTTCTTTCCTTGGGGTATTTCCCCCCGAGTTCCAAGAAAATGGCGGATTTTTATGCCGCGGTAGGTTGGTCTACAGTTTTGATTGTTAATTGGGTAAAAGATGATTTCTAGACTAATGCACTTGCTGGCCGTGAAATCTTTGGATATTGGTACTTCTTCGTAGAAGAAGGAGCGCCTGAGCTCATGGAAAAGAATGTTAGTTGTTGTCACTTTTTCTCACAGGACATGTGTCAATTAATGTGCATACATATGAAGATCGATTCATTCTACAGCCTTCTATTAGCCCATGATCCAAAACTTTGGATAACTGAAATGGGACCGAGAGGAGCTGCAAAAGCCTGGGTTGAAGGAAACAAGAAGACGAAGCTTGCGTCCTATCTTCCGGAGAATGTATCACCTGTCTCTTTTAGTACATCTATATTAACTGATGGAGTTTGCCTATTCTGTAGGAGATAGAGAATCAGAAGAACGAAATTCTCAAAGGTGGTTTCGCAGGACCAGTCAACTACTATAAAACCAAGGTATTTGACCTCGAACTCGAGGATCTAAAGGGTAAGTACCTGCCGCGTTTCTCCCACTTCAATCGCGGCTGATGCGATAACTAGCTATCGCACCAGAGAACCTCGTGATTCACAAGCCTGTTTTCCTGGGCACTGCATTGCAGGACTACGTATGTCTGGCTCGTATTCAAAAAGAAGTAACCGTAGAAAGTGTGAAAGGCCCCTTGACAATTAAAGATTTCGACACGAGCCATTGGCTCATATGGCAGGGAAAGGACAAGATTAACGAGGAGCTCTTGGCGTGGATCCAGGGTTTGACATGTTAAGAGTGGGACGGAAAGGTTCCTAGCCAAAGGAGTGTAAAGAAACCAGTTATCAAATCACTATCAAATGTTCAGAATGGTATAGCTAACTTTGAAGAAAAACAATTCTGAAGAGAACTATATCTGGATTCTATTGTCAATGATCTCGATCACGTATTCATAATGCTTTTTTGAGATCATAGATCTATTTTTGATAATATCTTCTCATCCACATCCGTATAACCTGTCTCGAAGCGATTCTCTGCCTGCCTGATAATGGATACGCCATGGGATGAACCACACGATAACGAGGCCATCTGGAAAGGAACACGAGATGCTGAATGGACGAAAATGTCGTCCGAGTTCACCGATGTATGTTGCTTGGACTCATCGACGATTCTCTAGCCGAAAATTACAACATTGATGATAGGCTGGATATCGCGAAGGAATAACAGCAGGCAAAGAAACATTTGTTCAGCAAGGCTTTGATGCCGGATTTGCGATTGCCAGCGTAGTGGGACGAGATCTCGGTCTCATCCGCGGTTATTCCTCTGCACTCCTGTCATTTTTGACATCTGCAGCCTCAGCTACTTTGGGTCTTTCCGAGAGCGCAAAGGAGGCCCTGGTCCACGAAGCACGCGACATTGTTTCTCTACTCGGAAATGTCAGGTTCTCGGACGTTGAACCGCGCGACCTGGAGGCAGAAAAACATGCAAAGGAGCACTTCGAGGCTGAAGGGCACGATATGGAAGTCCATGAGGATATTAAGGATAGGAGGCAAATGGAGAACGTTGAGGATATGTTAGCGGGGCTGTCAGCTGGAGGGACTGTGAATACTGCCAGAAGACCTACGATGGAAGATGTGGCAAATCTCAAGGCGCGATTACACGCTTTGACTACGCAGCTCGGGCTTCGTAATCTATATTAAGGCTCCTTTGCCATGGCAGACAGGACCTCACATCGAGTTCAGGAGAAGTACTTGGGAAGGTACTTCTGATGTGTCCCTTCTTTTGAAATATTAAACCATTGCTTTCAGCCCCTTGCTTTCATATGCATTGGATCCAGTACCAGGGCCAATTTTCGTTTGCTCAAATTACCTTCCTCGGTGAGGTTTGCATCAAAACCGGTAAATATGATACTAATAGAGACAATGCCCCTGTAGCTTTAAAATATACGTGATTAGGGTGGCATGAGGGATGAGCCATGAAGGGGGTATGTATGTATGGTGACATAGACACATGATCTGAGAAAGGCCAAGACATCTCGCCTTTCGGAAAATATATCACTTCTGCTTCGCAGGTGCCACGTAGTCGCGTGAAAGGTCGATTTCGCCCTTCATGTGTGTGTTGGTGATGCGCACTTGGCGCTGTCTGGGTGCGCCACCGCGTTTCCCTTTCTTTTTGCCTGCAGGCGCTTTTGGTGCAGGCGCCTCCGCGTTTGTAACCTGGAGACCCTCTATACCAACCTGTTTCAGAAGGCCCGAGGCCACCAACAGCTGAGAATATACCTGAAGCAAGTTGTTTCAAGAGATCGACATCATTGGGAACCTTTAAAGAGTGCCACAAGTCGCTGAACTCTGAGTTCACGACGTCAGTCTGAGACTCGACAAAGAGAGCGTCCGACACCCATCCAAATACCATCTGCGTCACAGAGAGAGATCGACGTACCTTTCTCTACTGGCATACCCCCAGCCTCCTCTGTTGGCTTAATCTCGTTCCAAAAAACCATCCGTAGCTGACCATCCTTGACTGTCCGCGTGACTAGAACTTCGCCTTCTTTCTCTAGCTCCTCAATGGCGGCAGGTGCTTCTTTCCACGACTCTTTCAATGCACGGACTGGAATGCCTCCGCCTTTCCGTGTTTGCCGTTGGATTTCAGTTAAAAGGGCTGCTTTATTCCGGAAATTGAATTCGTGCTACGGGGAACGTAAAAAAAGGACAAATCGGGGAAAGAATGCATAAACCTTATATGAGTATAGGTCGGTCTTAGGATCCCATATAATACGGTCGTGTGCTTTAAACTTTTCAAGAAGAAATGCGTCAGTATCTAATGGTGTATTTGTGACAATGGCGATGTCCTGCAATCGCATGGGATTTTGTGTCCCCTGAAATGACTTCAACCGACGTTGCACTAGATTCTTTTCTGGTAAACCACACCTTGAGATGATTTACCGCGTACACTAATTGGGTATTAACGTTTACACCTGTGCCGGTGTCCGCAGGCTGAGAATAAACAATATCTGAATGGATCATTAATGTACAAGAGATTGACAAAGCTCTGTTGACACACTTGTCTTCGGTCGCTTCTTTTTAGGCGTAGATTGTGGGGACGACTCAGCTGGCGTTTGAAGAGATGCGGGTGTCGCAGCCTCGCTAGGAGGGGGAGGCTGAGAGTGCCATGAGGTGTAATCCTGACGCTTGAGCACAGACTTGAAGGCAGCGGCGTCTTGAGCAAGTTTCGACATTGTGGCCGTAAAAGAGCGAACGAACAACGCCGTCACACTTCGAGTCACACCTTGAAAGCTTTGCCTCCAATGCAACTCCCATGTTCGACAACAATGAACAGGTTTGTGTTATGAGCTGCTGCGTTCTGTTCTATCTTGATTCTGTGGGGTTTATATAGGATTACCCAACACAAAAGCGTCGGCGTGTCATGGCTGTGGCCGACGGGTTTGAAAGACAGAAAACTCATGGTTCCAAGGCTCCCGTTCAAGTCCCTAAGTTTACTTCGGCATTCAACGAGAAAAAGTCACAGCCAGCGCGTAATCAGCCTCTTTCCAAGCCGAAATCTGCTCTTAACTTTGACTTTGTCCCGTACAAACCCGTCTCGGCGGCTTCTATGAACAACCCGAAGTTTCAAAATCTGAAGCAACTACCTGTTCCTGCTTTCGTTATACATACGACGGAGGAAGAGAAGGAATCTGGACCTTCCTCTCGCCTTCAACCTATGCCTGATCCTCGTACTTTGACAAAGGGTGAAACTTCCTCAGTTATGGCACCGCGGCGACCACTGCCACCACCCCCGCTTCTCCCAACACCGCCTAGACATGTTGTAAACTTGAAGAACATGCCAGCGCCCATGATAATTACACCTACAGAGACTTCGACAGAGGCTTCTATGCGAACAATATTGACTACTAACATTGCATTGGCAACGGATTTTCTAACGGATAATGGGACTGCTGAGCTGGCGCACATCTTTCTCCATGATCAGCACCCCGATATTGCTGCATCTAATAAACATGCGCAACCAGAATGGAGCGTTGGAATGAGTCCTCAAAAAAATGTCAAGTATACAAGAGGTAAAGGTAAGGAGCCCAAATTCCTCAAGTGAGTGGTTGAAATAATTCATTAATGGGCATTGCTCATCACATGTCGGACCAAGGGGTGGCCTCGCAGCACGTTCCTCTGAGCTTTTAGCACGATTTCGTACTTCGCTTGTCCTCTGGCAAACGGAGATGGAGCTCCAGCTTTCGTCTTCGGCTTTTCGCTCGAATGCGGACCTTCGTTTACGAATTTTGAAGATAACTGATTTCCCCGGGGGCCCGAAGTCCAGTTCTACTCATGAATCGACCAGTTCTTGCTCTGCAGTTTCTATAGGTACCGCCCTTTGTCGTATAGTAACCACATCCACCTCGTATCCGCATCTCTCGGACACAGTTCTGCAAACACGAGAAAAACAGTGCCATCTCGTCGTTCTATCTTTTCCCACCATTGCTCCACCTCGTTTAAGTGGTCGGAAAGGGATTCATGTTCGTAATCCAGAAGATTTCATCGTTGGGCATGAGCTTCATGTGTGGGAACCCTGGCACGAGGTTTCTCTCTGTCCAACACAATCTTCTGTATCGCCGAACGAGGTGACGGTTCCGGAAACACTTGATCATGAATTTGTGGAGCTTGCCGCAGCTCCTTTTCCTAGCCTTCCATTGACCTATCCACGTACATCTTTGGGAGCGGCGGAGGAAGGATTTCGAACTTCTGATACAGTCTTACTATGTTCGCGCTTCGTGATTGTCCCATGATATACCTTGATCAGTTCGACTTAACCATTTCTCAACTCCCCCGGAGGAATTGGAACATCATTTGACCGCGTTGACCGAATCTCATCCACTTTAGACGTCCATATCTCATTGAGGACTCGCGTATCGATGCGCACTAGAGGGTTCAACTGAGGTAGTGATGACAGCCGGATTGCTGCACCTTTTAGAGAGGTAGATCAACGGGTAGTGAGTTAGCATGCACATCCAAAACATCTTCCGACATGGTGCGTGCTGAGCGCACCTGTCACCGTTTTTTCTGCTCTGTGCTGCGTGGGGGGCAAGCTAGAGACGGATCCCGTTCACCTGCCGGAGAGTTCGCTGACGGTGGTGTACCAAGTATCTGTGGTGTATGCAAAAGCCGGCAACACGACTGTGTTGTATAGCTGGCGGATGTGGTGTGACCTGCATGCTTGGTTGTTACTCCAAGCTTGTAATATTATAGTTGCAGGGTTCATGACTATTAATAGTACTTCATATCTTTTTATAGCAGTGTAGGGCTTAAGTTGAGAGTGTTTTTAGCAAATGAACTGCCTAAATGGGTGATTACTCTATCAATGCAATGACACTCAAACATACACCTTGTGGATTTGAGAACAGACCTTGCAAAATTCCCGACCAAGTGTTTTACTGTTATGTGTCAAAAAATGAAATTTTCAGCCAACTTTCTTTGTAGCTCCCTAGACATATCACCTTTAAACCTCCAGGCAATCTAAATTTACATAGTGATTTTTTTTAGGAAAGGGAGTGAAGTTGTTGTCACACCCAAAGCCCTGGTTCTGCTTAAAAGCCAACTAATGTAAAGCATGGAGTTGAGCATAATAACACTGGCCTAGGGAAGATGGATGTATTGGAGGGAGAGAAGGGTGATGTAAAGTTGGTTAAATGGCATATAGTGGGGTAGATATGGTCTCTGCCATGGTATTGAGGCAATGGTGCTAATTCCAAAAACTGTGCCTTGTCCCTCAGCTTTGAGTGTTTGTTGAATTTGTCTTCAATATACTGTTGTAAATCAACCTTTGTTTTGCTTACTACATCAGCAAAATGGCTGATTTCATACTTCACCAAATATGGCCTGGCACCTCTTGTCTTAGGAAGCATAAATAGCATATATTAAATGGACATGTAAAGTAAATACAAGGAGTAACCACCATCCTAATGTTGTGCCATTGGAAGAAACTGCTGATCTGCTAGAAATAAGTCTGGTATATGTTGGAGAATTTGCAGCAATTCCATCCATACACAGGAATCCCAGGTTGATCCCAGGATACTTCAACCTTATGAGGGCATGTAAATGTAAGCAATGTTTCTTGACAATCAAAGATCTATTCCAGAGTGAATGGTACTTACAATTATTAAAATCATTAGTCAACCTTGCTGTTTGATATGATCCAGAGTAACTGTGTTGTTGGTTCCCAAACCCCAGGTAAGTATGATATGTCACTGGTAATGGAAATGCCAGCATTTGTGAAGCTGATTATAATATCCTACTTACAATATCAGCAGGTTTCCATGTCATCACATTTTTGTTCCACCATGGTAAATATGCATGCATTGAGCATCATTGAGACCCACTTTCTTATGCAGTTCACTGTGAGTCAGAGACTCATCTCTCCTTTGCTATAATTTGAAACTAAGGGGCATACACTATGACAATGATTCATATCTAGTGAGTATTTTTACCATCTCAAACCTTGACTATCTATCTCCAGAAAATTTGCATTCATACTTTATGCAGAACATGTGTCTGGTATCTTTGACTTTAGCATGGCCTCTGACAATTTGGTCCAGTCACACCTTCCATCCCAAATGATCATTCAGACTCTATCTCTGAGATTACAGAATTCAAATAATAATTTATTTGATTAATGACCTCTGTCAAAAATAACCTTGAGAGTTTGCTTTGTTACTTCAGATGTGAGTTGTGAGATATTAAGCAAAGGTTAGATCAAATAGATGAGTCTTATTTGTTAACAAATATTTTCTACTAACACTCTGTCAGGTAATAAGTCTGCAACTAGACTCAGCATGGAAACCAGACAATAATGATAATTGGTCATGGGAGCAGCATGCAAGTTAGTGCATAAGATTTAACAGTCATATGTGATATTTAATGGCAATGCACAGCAACAGAATTCTGATATCATAAATAAACTTAAGGAATAATGGTATAAATCAAGTGAACCAAAAGTATAGTACCCATTCACCAAGTTTTACATTGGCATTCATTGCTACTTGGTGACCCAGTCTGTGATAATTGCAGCTACAATATATTGGTGCCTGAAAAAGTACAGCACCCAAGGATGATAGAATCAAGACCCCAATAAATTAGCTCCTAGACAAGTTTATCCAAGGGTAATAGAAAGCTCCAGCCAATTGTACTAGCAACAGAGATCATTGAGGTGCCTGACCTGACTCAATTAGGCAAGTAAAATAGTGGATTTGATATCTAATAGTTCATCTACATTTGCACTTACATTCTAATGAGTTTACTGCTCTTATAAAATATTCCAAACCTTCAATTAATGATGACTTCATTTAGTATAAATACCTTATATTTTGTAGTAGATATCATCAATTAAAGCATATTCACCTTATACCATACAGCAGCATGGAAATTGTTAGCATACTCTTTAATTTGCTAAAGAAATCCCTCACATATTTTCTCATTCTTCTTGCTCTTAGCATCACTGGTACCTTAAGCACCTTGCACCTATAGCAAGGCATATATATGTATATAAATGCTAAGCCTTTTCATTTCATCATTATATAAAGTTGCTAAACTCTTAGCATTTGGCTAATACATTTTTTCAAGCAAGACTTGTGTATATTATAGCTCACATCCTTGCTGCCTACCTCTTAAACAACTGTGGTTGCTAATTCCCATAACTCTTGCTACACTTTCAACATGTTCTCTTGGATTTGCTTAGAACTCTCATGCAACTTAGCATGCCCAACACAAATAGTGGCCTAGTTATAATACCAATACTACCAGCAAATATCAAATCAACAAACTTAGTATAACCAAATAAAAAATTGCTATTAGTGTTTATAACTAAGACATTCACATATTGATGTAATATCTTTCATAATCTATATCTCTCTTATACTCACATTGTGCCAGAGATGGACCTAGAAGGTAGTAGATACAATGATGACATCCAGAAGTTGGTCAGTACTGTCACAATTGCAGATACTTAACCTGAAATTGCATTGGGCACACTAAGCTATGAGAAGTCTGGGCAGGATCCTAGAAAACATGCCAAAAGATGTTTATGTTGCAGCAAAAGAAGGTGGCAAGAGAAAAATGCACCAATACAGATGTTTGGCAGCAAAAAGGGATAATTTAGTATTTTTGTATCTAATATGTGAAAATATTGCTTAGTGGCTGCAAATGTAAATGCCTTGCCATAGTTGCAAAGGCATGTATAATACTAATGGTGCCAATAATGGCAACATAATGTGAGAGTCAAGAAAATCGGCAAGGGGAGTGGCAAGAAAATGGCACTTAAGGAAAAATGCAGCAAGAACACAGCACAGTAAATGTTGGCAACTTATAGTTTTCTAGGATGTGCCAAAAGAAATCTGTAGTGTATAGTAATCAAAGAAGGCTTAATTTGATGGTGTTACTAACAGAAAAAAGTAGGTATTTATACTAGAAAGAGTTTGCTGTACTATTGTGCTAAGCAGCACTAAAGGGCAGTGAACTAGAAAGAAAGTAAGTGAATGCTATGAATTAAACTATGTAATGTAAAGTCCATAATCAAGCTGTCTATACTATGTCATCAAGTGTCACTAAGCAATATCAAGCACTAAGATGAAATGCCAAGCTATCTGTCATAGAAAATCTTCATCATTCTATGCTGCTAAGTACTGCCATCACTAAAAAACATCAGTTCTTATTATTTTTGATGCCATCTGTCACCTATTAATCTGTCTATCACTGGTACAATCATTGATGAGAGAAGTTTGTTGCTATGCCATAGCTATTGGATACTATTTAGAATAGTTTAATAGCAATGCCAAAGTGACTTCTCTTCCTGTGACCTCATTTATGACCTGCCTGTCAGGGAACTACTATTTCATATCTATTTCATGTCTATTTCTTTACCTTGTCTGTCAGGGGACCCCCATTTTTGTCTTTCTTCTTCTACATTACTTACTTCATTATATCAGCACCCACTACAGCAGCTGATTTGTCAGCACTCATTCCAATGGCTGATTTGTCAGCATGCATTCCAATGGCTGCTTTGTCAGCACTTTGTCTCAATAGCTAATTTGTCAGCACTCATTTCAATGGCTGATTCGTCAGCACACATTCTAATGGCTGCTTTGTCATCACTTGCTCCAACAACCCATTACTTAATTGGATCATGTAATGCTCTGCGTTATTTTTGGGCTCTTGGCTCAAGAGAATCTTAGACTTGTTCTCTTTGGATTCCCTTTTGCCAGGTGATTGATTAGTGTTATTTCTGTTGTAATTACTTTCCAATATACTTTGGATTCCCCTCTACCAGCTGTGTGATTGAGCCATAGCTTCTAGAGGTCACTCTTACACTGCCTAGGTATTATACTATATAGTTGGTGCACCTAGCCCAAATAGAAGCTTATCAATAAGGACCCATGAAGCAAGGAGTAAAGTGAACTGCTCAAAGGACATTGCTAGGATCTGCAGATTCAAAGGCCTCATCTCCATCCACTTGGTGCATGTGCTTCATAAAAAAACCAGACAGGGCATTATAATCAAAGCCATACTATTATCTTCCATAAAAATTCAATCTGCTAGAATTCTCAGTTGTCATTATGAAAGTGAACAGCACATGTCATTGTTAGCATGCAATGATTTGATTGTGTTAGCATTAGAAGATTTTGTCTAGGAGTATGGGAATTTCTTGACTTTCAACCCAATTTTGAAGTAACTTCACTGTTAAAAGTTGAGACCCAGAGCACACAAGTAAGTGATGTGACTAGGTAGAATTATTAGTACATATCCACTATTTTAGGTATGTGATTGCTTACTCTCAGTCTCATATACTTGACTGAGGGTATGTACAATATTTGACAGTAGGGTTATATGTTTATATAAAGTATACCAGGATAGGAAGTTAATATCAAAAAGAAATATGGAAAATTGAGTTGTTCCTAGCTAGGCATCAAATGTTTGATGCTTATAGTGTTCAGCAGCACTTAACACTCCTCCTCACCATAACATAAGTGGTATACTCCTCCTCATGTGAAATCATAGTTGAGCCAATCCAAGTATTTGTCTGAGCTAGGAGAATCAAGGCAGGAGAAGGAGTTTTGTGAATAAATTGGTAACATTATCTTTTGTATTAATATATCAGACTGGGACTTCCTGCTACATGTTTGTATAAAAAGTAATATTTAATGTCAACATGTTTTATATATAAATGCAACATCTGGTCTTCTGAGAGATTTATTGCTGTGTTATTGTTACACATAATCATAGTGGCATCCTGCAGGTTGTAGCTAATTCCTTGAAGGAGTGTCTATAGCCACATGCATTCTTGTGCAGCCTTGAATACTGTCATATATTTGGCTTCACAGGAAAAGGCTGCCACTGTTTTCTGTTTCTGTGATGTCCAGAAAACAATACCTGACCTCAGTGACCATGCATATCATCCTACACTCTGTCTGGTGTTGAGACAGTTTGCCTAGTCAGAGTCTATGAATCTGGTAAGCATAATGGAGAATGTTGATAAGCCTCCATTAGGACTACATATGGTATGATATTTAGACAAGTCACAGATAGAAGTCACAGAAAGGAAAATCACCTTGGCATGCATGATTAAACCATT
Organism: Termitomyces sp. T70a; assembly: GCA_017657195.1. NCBI lineage: Eukaryota > Fungi > Basidiomycota > Agaricomycetes > Agaricales > Lyophyllaceae > Termitomyces > Termitomyces sp. T70a. The sequence continues at coordinate 35,540 of JAGGAT010000192.1, read as the reverse complement.
TTAGGCAGCATCTTGTCAGATTCTGCTGACTCAGAGGCTTTTTTCAAGAAGCAATGCTCTTACAAGGCAGATTTAAGTGCCAAACTATGTGTGCTCAGAGTGTTGATGGCTTCAAGGGGTGTTTTGAAGTGTGAGAATGTCAAAACAGGCAAGTCCAGAGTTAAATAGCTTGTTCTGAGGTCCAAGAAGTAGAGTTATGTAAAGGTCAAGTCAAGGATGGAGTTCCTTGATGAGACTGGAGTTTTGATGAAGAGCATAGTGCATGCCAGTCAATGTAATGTGTGCCAGTCAAAGTAGTGTGTGCTAGACAAGGTAGTGTGTGCTGAACAAGTATTTACAAGGGCAAGCACAAAGAGAGACAGAAATGGCAAGCACAAAAGAAATAGAAGATTACAGTAACAGTTGTTCAATATTAAAACTCAAGTATATCTGAGCTACCTATAGTCTTATATACTCCTAGCACTAGTTCTGAGTATCCATAATAAAGTCCAAGACTTTATAGAGCATAGCAGAGCAGATAAATACTTGTATACCTAATAGATTATGCAGATGATATGATCTGCATTGGCCCTGATGCCTAATTCTGAGATCTAGAATAGATCGAGGTTTTTCTGGGTAGCAGACTATGTGTGGAAAAAATGTCTTCAATTTTTGCTGTCATGTGATTGATTTTCCCAGTGGGCCAGCATGTGAATAATGTCTTTGATTTTTGCCATCATGTGTTCATTCATTAAGCAGGGTGGGGCATGTGAAGAATGTCTTTGATTTTTGCCATCATGTGATACATTCATCTGGATGGTTGCTTGTGTAAGCAGGGATAGGGTGTGTGAATAATGTCTTTGATTTTTGCCATCATGTGATACATTCATCTGGATGGTTGCTTGTGTAAGCAGGGATAGGGTGTGTGAATAATGTCTTTGATTTTTGCCGTCATGTGATACATTTGTCTGGTTAGTTGCTCATGTAAGCAGGGGATGGGTGTGCAAATAATGTCTTTAATTTTTGCTGTCATGTAATATAGCAGGCATGGGGCATGTGAATAATGTCTTTGATTTTTGCCATCATGTGATGTATTCAACATTCAATCCATCTGTTCAGAAAGCACATAGCTAATATATTGGTGTTATGTTGTTTTCAATATAAAGACTAAGCAAAGGAATATATATATATAGAGATATGGGGTTGACTGTCAGGGAACACTCCCTTTTCTCTCCTTCTCTCTTCTTTTTTCCTTTCCTCATCTTTCCAGTGTCTCCATACTTATATTTATTCTATTGATTTACTTACCTTTAGTCCAGGTTGGCTAGTGGCTGTGTGCTTATGTAAGCATTTGTCCCAGCAGATGCTGACAAAGCACCAGCCCCAGCAGCCTCTTACATAATTGGGCCATGTGACTTTTAACACTATTTTCGGACCCTCAGCTCTGAGGAATCTTAGACTTGTTATCTTTAGATTCCTCTCTGCCAGGTGATTAACTACTTACTATCCTTGTTATATTTACCTTCTAATATACTTTGGATTTCCCTCTGCCAATTGTGTGGTTAGCCACAACCTCTAGAGGTTGCCCTTACATTGACTTCATACAAAGCGGCATGCATCACTTGTTTTTTTTGTAAGTTTTCTTTTATTACTTTTATTCTTATAGATTTATGCTTGAATGAGGACAACACAGCATTTCTACACTGCTCACCACACAATGCTGAGAGGGCTGACAAATGAAAACAAAGAAGTTGTGACGCTACATCTTAAAATTGAAGAAACTGAGGATGATGTTTTTTGGCAGAACAGGCCATACAGGAGGGTCCAAAATTACCCTGGGTGGGAGTGGTTTGCACTCAATTGAGTTTTAGAGGTCACGGAGACATGTATAATGGGAAACGTAAATATATATTTCATTTGTGTAGTTCAATCAAAATCGTCAAATTAGAGAATACGGAATAACATAACTAATGACTAGCAGATCTCAGTCACGCCGTGCTTGCAACGGCCTATACAAGCAAGTACTGTATGTATTTAATTAGCTATTTTCAAGGTTTACTAACTGGACATTGTGTAATATTTGGATAAGGAAAGCTCTCCATTCTGTAGTGAGGTACTCACATACAAAACACATCCAAAACATAGTTATATACTGTATTCATCGTTGTTTTCAAAGGACCTGGGGTTAATTTAATTGAGTTGCTAAATGTAAATTTCACGTCATTCAGATTCTCTTCATAAATTACATAATATATCAATGAAATCAGCTATTTTTAGTTCGAGCTGAAGACTTGGCAATCTGTCCCTATGTCTGAACTCCGTGTTCGGGAAACATTTAACGGTTCTGCTCGCGTAAAAAAAGCTCCAAAGAAAAGCAGTATCCCGGTTCCTTTCTCCTACACTGCAAGTGATGATGGCACCGATGAGAACCTCTTGATTTTGCTCCATGGTCTCGGTGTGGTTGTAATTTAAGCCTTGTACAGCACTTTTGCTGAATTACTTCTGTTTAGGAGATACTCACTTACCGTTCAGTAACCTTGGTCGGCAATTGAAACTCCCTCAGACTGCTGTCCTTGCTTTACGCGCACCGGAACAGTTCGTCACGAGAACATACATTCGCCTGTCTTGTTCTTACATTTTCTTCTCTGAATAGAGTCCCTTTTCTGTACGAAGATGCCTTTCAATGGTACACCTCTTTCGATGGACTTGGTGAATTGATTGAAAGGCCTAACCCAACGCCTGCGCTTGATCTCCTTGAGAAAGTGATTGAACACCTGATTGATGGTTGTGCATGGCCATCCAATAGGATTCATCTATTTGGTTTCGCGCAGGGTGGTAGCGTAGCCGCAGAGTTTGGTATTAAATGGTGGAAAAAGCACCGGAATTCCCAAACGCCTGCTGATTCACCTTCGAGTGCGATGAATGGTACTCTGGGATCGATCATCTCAATTTCAGGACCCTTATTGTCATATCACACGTTGTCAATCAAGTGTCCGACACCAATCCTCGTAGTGCATAACTTGCTGCCCTCTGAAGCAGCGTTGCCAGCGAACGCGGTTGCTGACATCAACAAGGCGTATATTAGCGTGGCTGAGAAGACGAGTAAAGAGCGAGGGATGCCTTCATCGAAAGCCGGATGGCAACCTATCATGGAATTCTGGAGCACTCATCTTCGGCGGCGGCAAGTAGATGGACTGTACGAGGTGATGAATGGTGCTGTTCCAGTATCTCCATGATGTCCTTCATTTTCGCTCCAAGACCATATCCGACTTCTATTAACCATTTGTTGTATGCTGATAGCTCGGCGAATCCACCTCTTATTGAGTCTACTCTCCTGTTTTAAGATCAGAACGAAAGCTTTTTTGCCGAGCTTGAAGTTTTCAAAGACGCGCAAACAGCGACGGCAGGTCTGCATCTTTCTTTTTCTTTGGTCAGTGAAGACATGCCCCGATGAGTGGGCCGAGCACCGATATCGACTTCCAAATCCCCCTGCAAACCAGTTGGAGTCTTTCAGGAGTGTGAACATTCATTTGTAACCTGGGCGGAGCCAAGAAAAACTATTGACAGCGTGCGTGTGGTTGGAGGTAGGACTTGCAGAAGGCGACAAGAGTACTAAATAAGTTGTGGACTCAGAGTCGCTCAGGAGAGGGGATGGGCAAGTTTAACATCAAGAGATGCGAGAACATTGGTATGATTATCAGGTGCGTTATCCACATACCTTGCGATGGTCAAATGGATGTTGCATTTCATATCAAGAACGGCGAGCATGTTAGGTGCTGCGAAATTATCTTTAGTCTCTATATCTCTTCTAGTTTGCTAGAACTAAGCTCCTGTGATGTGCGTACATTATTTTCCTAGGTTTCCGGGTACGCATGCTTTGAGTACTTTAAGAGTGATGCAAACACGTCCTTTATCTCCAATTGCAGGCAGCTCTAATTTCTTGGGCCAGGCAGTTACTTCCTCATCAACCTGAGTCCAGTCCGTCATCACTATTTTTACCATAATCCTGCACGTTTCAAGATGAGAAGTAAGTACTAGGAAACGTTAAAGCATATAAAAAGAATGAAATCGTGTCAAAAAAGAACTCACTGCATGCCTGTAACTTGTTAGTCTGCCAAAGATCACGAAGCCGAGGATCGGATTTTTGGAGTTGAATTTGAAACTTCATCACTACTATTGGGCGCATTGGTACCTTGGTTCATGTCCTGAAGGTTTGCAATGGAACCAAATGCTACCCTTGAATGTTAGATCGATTTTCATCTTGTCCAGAGAATAGATTACACACCTTGATACGCGTGGCATTCAATCTGATCCAGTGCAGTCCAGCCAAAAGCATCCAGGAAAACGCGTCGACAAACTCATCCAAATCATCCAAGTCTCTAATAGTCGACATACTCATACGTGACAACACAATTAGAATATACAACTAATGTAATATGGAGAACGGCAGGATTCCACTAACATCGTGATTGGACGTAGTTGGACGAAAGGATAACTGGCAGTTAACAGAGGACATGACAGTACCAATTGATGCGCAAAACGCAGGAAGAGGACGAGTTGGCAGGAACTACGGGGCTTGCGCGGACCTAAGGATGGGCCACACAACCGAACCCGATGCTTGCTGTCATCTGACATACTGAGACGGCTAGGGGAGATTTCTAGGCGATTCAAATCTAGGACGCCTTCCGCATAGCTGTCATTGTTCGTATCGGGTAAGCTCATGACGAGATAGTGTCACGGGTTATCTAATTCGTGTGTATTCTGAGGACCTTGATATCTTACCGCAGGGGTTTATGTGTGGGACTGCCACTCCTGCTCGCTAAACGACTAGCCATCCGGCTGCTACCATCGTAATCACTCCCTTCAGCCCGTAATTCAGCATGGCCCATTTTGGTCAATTTTTCGTCAAACTCGCAATTGCGATAACCCAAGACGATGCGCTCCAAGAGTTCCGAAGTAGAAATTCCCGGAGTGCGTCGCGTCGGAATAAATTTGCCTAATAAAAGTTCTCTGAGGTAATCAAACATGGAAGACAGAATAATACACGCCTTGGTTCTTGGCATACGCATATACATCTTCATGATCTGCACTTGCATAAGGGAGTTCATCATGTGCGACGTAGTCTATCTCATATTTCTGAATGAAGGCTTCATCGATCACCCATGGCGCATCAGCAACAATCTCATCAACCCATCGACAATGCCTGGCGGCTTCAAGCCTGATTTTAATCATGATGATTGCTGCTTAGCTGTTTTATGATTGGAGACAAACCGTTCAGCATGTGTCATGACACCTTGAGCCTTGTGTCGCCTTACGAGCTCGTCAGAATTGACACCCACAAGGAGATAAACAGACGGGAAGGATAGTTTCGCTTGTCGAAGCTGAAGGGCATGCCTGCGACGTGTAAGCAGGGGTAGGACGTGACAAGGGCGGGATTACCCAAAGTGGAAGAGATCATAAACGCCTAATCAAGTTGTGTCAACACGAGTGACGTAATGGGAAACTTGGTGGAAGAATCACAGACCATCTGCATAAACACGAACAGGACGATCAGTGGGAGGAGGATTAATCTTGTATTTCCGCCAGGGTTCGCCGTCAATAGCTTTTTGAACGAAGGCTTGGATGTCTTCCGCTGTGAGAGCAGCAGGGTTGAAAGCTGCTTCTGAAGGAGCTGCCACTGCTGGCTCCTCAGGAACAAATAGAGGTGCAGCTGTATGGGCCGGGGGTGAGAGGAAAACGGGGTGATTCAATTCTGTCATTGCCCGTGATGGTATGTGATTGCTCTGCTCAGCACTCGGCGTAGTGGAAGATGAGGGATAGTTAGGAGTGATAGGCGTGCTAAGAGTAGAAGTTGATGATGTGTTATGGTGATGTTGATGTGGCAGTCGTGAGGAGAGTAAATCAGGACCAGCAGTTGCACTGGACTCAACGTCTCCATCATATGTAGGAGAATCTACGCCATCCGAGTCTGATAAGAGAGTCGACGCGAGTTGATGCTTGATACGAGTCGTTGAAGACGATTTCGGGTGCGGAGCGCGCAGGTTGCTGGGTAAATTGGCAAGCCGGTTGACAGTTGGGACAGACACCGATGAACCGCCATCATCCGTTAAAGGGTCATTGTCCTCTTCCGATCTATATATTGATCACCCTGTTAATTGAGTGGAGGATGGGCATAGAATCACGCACGCATCGTATGCCGGAGAATCTACTGATCTGGGATATTTTCCAAACGATCTTTTGCTATGTAAAAGCTTACGAGGGGCTTCAACCGACATAGTGGACGGGAGCAAGTTCGGAGGCAAATTTCTGTGTCACATTTTGCGAGTGTCACATGAGCTTATTTATAATTAAATTCATCTGACCTGCAAAGTTTGAACTACATCCCTGGCTAGTACGAGTACGTCCCTGCAACGTTCGTCTATCATGTCAGAGAAGTCTTTTGTGCCACAGAAAACTAGGTCACCAGTTTCGCTGCTCACGATCGGAGCAGCCTTCCTTTCGATCTTAGTCTTGGCGGCGTGGGCATATGATGCGTACAATATTTTGTTCGACGAAGAAACCTACCTCGTGTGTTCTGAGTCGAACAACATTTATACTGTGGTCAAGAGCAACCCCCGAGTGGGGTGTATCTCTGTCAAAGGCTCAAGAATAAACGACGCGGGAAGCTACGGTACTGTCGTGATTAAAAGGCGATCCAACTACTCCTTACACAGGTTTTTTAAGATGTTATTATGCAAAGAAGCCTGCCTAGCACTCGTCTCTCCATTCCAGATGTGCTGTCCAAGTATCTACGCAGGACTCCCGAAGTCTTTAATATTGATTCGAATTACATGGTCGTTCCAGGACTAACAGGTATGTCATGATGATGAGCATTCAAGTCCTGAGAGGGAACTTTCAATAGATGCGCACGCGCACATCCTTGAATATGGCCTTATGAAACAGTTACCTCTGGCTGGTACACGATCTCTACAAGGTGAACAATTATTCGTGAAGTAGTCACTTCCATCACGCCTCATTTATATTTGTTACCACCAGAAATTATTGACTGCATCAAAGCCTATATACATGAATACCCTGAAATTGAGAATGATAAGTCCAAATGGATAGAAGGGATGGGCTGGGACCAAACCAAATGGTCAACACCTCAGTTCCCTACTGCTGTTGCGTGACACCAGCTGTGCTTTCACCGCATTATCTGATCTGGGTCCCTCAGTCTGATCTGGACCAAGACCCAGTATTGAAGGGCCGACCCATATCCCTGTCGCGAGTTGATGGACATGCCAAATGGGTGTCACCTCGCGTCCTGGATTTGATAGGGCACCTTCCTGACCACGTTGAAGGCGGACTCATTGTACGGGACGCCGAGGGTCAACCAACTGGTAACCTCTTGTATCTTCATTGGACGATTACCAAGTATCTGACTAGCTCGTGCATCAGGTGTGTTTGTAGACAACGCCATGGCTCTCATCCCAACGCCAGAGTGGACTGAAGAACGGATGAACCAATTGTTTAACAAGACAATGAAAGATGCTCTGTCCCATGGGTTGACTTCGATCCATGACGCCATGGCAACACCCCAGCAGATCCATTTTTTCATGAAGTATCCTCATTTCTTAAGAAGCTACCTTTAGGTTAATTTGTTTGCAGAAAAGCCGAAGCAGGTGCACTGCCCGTGAGTCGAATGTTCTAATCTTTCATTTTGAATCAAAGACAACGAAGTTCAAAATTCTAGAATCGTCTTTATCTCATGGGCCATGTTTCATCAAACGAGTATTGGGGCTCGCAGATTCCGCAGCTCGTCAACTATGGAAAACAGGGACACCTGACAGTAAGAAGCGTTAAACTTGTTGCTGACGGTAAGCCGTCGATCGTTATCTCCGTGTTCAATGCCGACTCTACATCTAAGGTGCTCTTGGCTCATGGGGTGCCGCCTTACTGGAGCCCTACTCTGATAAACCAGATGCCAGCGGTCTTCTGCTCACACCTCCCGAAGAGCTGTCGGCGCTGGTTCATCAGTTTTGGAAAGATGATTTCCAAGTTGTGAGTAAGTTCGATGTATCTTTGATTCGGCCTGAGCATTTTCTACTCGCCCAGAACATTCACTGTATTGGTGACCGTGCTAACCACCTAGTACTCGACATATTCGAGGATATTCTAACGAAGCAAGGAGGTAATGCAACGGAATGGCGACCGCGAATTGAGCATGCGCAAATCATGACTCTAGACGATATCAAGAGGACTGGAAGACTTGGTGGTGTGCACATTACTTCCTGGGTGATCTGGCAATCCTCGCTAACTACTTTTTTAGTCCTGACTAGTGTCCAGCCTACTCACGCGTAAGAGTATAATCGGTACTTAAGCAAGTTCTAACTGATATTTTATATCCCTCAGGACTTCTGATATGAGCTACGCTGAAAAACGGGTGGTACGTTTTCAAGTATGAAACAACATGCCGCCGGTCTGATTGTACTTTTTTTTTATCGACATGTAGGGTCCGGAACGGATCAAGGGCGCTTACGCGTACCAATCCTTACTCCAGTGCGTTCAAGTATTTCGAGCCAGTCCTTTCTCACTTCCTTCATCATACAGGGCCTCTCCCAACCACGTTCTTCCACTCGGCTCTGATTTCCCAGTCGAGTCTATTAATCCTCTGCTCGGATTCTACGCGGCTGTTACGCGTCTTCATGGTGACCCAGGACATCCTGATGTTCCAGGAACTTCCCCGCACGGTAGCCGGGGCTGGTGCGTCACGGTCATTTAGAAATATTTTGTCTTTGATTTATATCCCGGGGCATAGGTATCCTGAACAGAAATTGACGCGTGAACAGGCGCTTAAAGGAATGACGTTGGATGCTGCCTACGCGTCGTTCATGGAGAAAGAGACTGGGTCCCTGACCCCTGGCAAGAAAGCGGACTTCGTTGTTTTGAACAAAGATATCATGACAATCCCTGTGTCTGAGATCTTGACGACAAAAGTCACTGCTACTGTCGTTGATGGACAAGTGGTCTATGGCAATCTGTGATTCGTATGGGTGTGTCTTTCAAAGCAAGAGATTCATCCATCAACTCTTCCTGTACTTGGACGTTCTCTGGTTACCTGAGTACTGTCTTCTCCTTGAGAAGATGAGTTCACTGTCTATTTTCCCAGAATGTCGTTAATGCAATATTATTCAACTAAAGTCATCCGGTCTGCGTGAAGGGGTCCGATCTTGTGGAATTTAACAAGTTAATATCAGACAGCAACGACAGTCCATGTTACGTTTTTCGAGACATTAGGCATATCATTGCCGACCCGGCGAAGAAGAGTGGGAACTCCTCAGATGAGACGAGGGAAAAGGTCGCTGGCGGCTGGGAAATGGACCTCGTGCAGAGCCTCGAACTTGTAAATCAGGTTTTGGGCGTACACGACTTCGGAGCCGTGAGATGGCAAACATAAAACCGAATTTGAGTCTATTGTTGATAGCTTGTATAATCACTGCTGGTGCCAGAACCTGTTTCCACCAGAAAAAGTGACAAAAGAAATTTGTCATACCATTCTCTTTAGCAACTTTTTGCCTTAGAAAAAGGTGTTTTTCATTGTCTCAAATCTTTTTTCCTTGGATATATATATATTGGAAATGGTATGACACAGTTCTTTGTCACTTTTTCTGATGAAAACAGGTTCTAGTGCCAGCAGTGAATATTGCCTAAAATGTCAATACACACAATTGAGGTACAAGGCACTAACGTTGGTGACGCAAAACGCGAGGAACTTGTCGTACACAAAGAAACAACAAAATTCAGAACAGCCGAGACATATTTTTTCCCCTTTTTTCCGTCTTGTCCCTCTGCGGCGCACTGGTGTCACGTGCGCCCGACGCGTGGCCACGGTCCTTGCTCAATATCGAATACAAGGAGCGGCGCTGATTCAATTTTAGTCAAAAAAGCGAGTAGATCTTATGTTTTACGTTCGAAACCCATCAACTCGATAACCACATGCACAACATGAAGTACGTACATACTCGACCAAAACAGTGATGATATATGGATGACCAAATTGACAATATGAAATGATCCATCTCGAAAGCTGGTGTGTGTTTGGCCTTTGGATTGGCCGAATAGATATGATAAGTAGTAAATGTACAAATGAGAACACACGGTCCACTTTGATGGTTCCAGAATGTAGATACAGAGAAGCAGAAAAGTCACAGCGAAAGCATTGCCTAAACCCGAGAGATACAATGAGGCACTAGAAAAAAAAACAAAAACAAGATGCACGCCAAAGCAGGTATCAATTGCAAAGCAGGGTATCCGTGCGCCCTACATATAAGAGCTCTCCAGCCCAGCCTTGCTAACCCGACGCATAGGCTGCAAGGTATTCTCATCCACAGGCGCCCGTCGTGCGTGGCGATAGCGCCCTGAGGCATCTTTAACTTCCATTTCCTGCCCAGAGTCACCGTTAATTCTATCAATAAGTCCCCCTGCCGACATTGAGCCGGTCGTCAAGCCATCGATCTCCATCCCGCTCAGGGCAGGTGGCAAACTCTCGCGCACGTGGCCACGGCGGTGTCCGCCACCAGAAACCGCAGCGCCGAATGAGGTATCTGGAGGAGGCTGATCGTGCTGCGACATGCCAGTAGGGACAGTAGGATGAACACCAATGGACTTTCCGCCGAGCTCTTGTTCTTCAAAAGACATGAGCTCTGAGACAAAACCAATATTAGGTGAAATGCCTTTCCGCCGCTCCAGGACAAAGCCGTAGGCTTTTGATAGAGTCCAATGATTGGCGTGAATGAGATAGGCAATGACCGCTGTGACAGAGCGAGATTTTCCGGCCTTGCAGTGCACATATACGGGTGCAGAGTGTAGGCGAGCATCGTCTGGACCACCAAAAATAAATGAGGAATGATTTATGCTCATCAGATAAAACCTACCGATGATTTCACAAGCTTCTTTGACCCCACGAGATATATTCTCCTCCTCCACAATATCCCGCATGGGAATCTTATGATATCTGAATACTTCCTTCAAGTTTAAACCTTGATCGTCATCGCATTCTATGGCAATGTTGAGAATACGCTTGACTCCCAGGTCTTGTAGCTCGGTGACATGTTCTGGGGCAGTAAGCTCTGGCCCAAGGTAAAGAAAATCGGGAAGAATTGTAGATATCGCGAATGCAGGAAAGGCTTCTTCCGTGGTCGGAGGATTTTCGAGTTCCTGACGCGCGGTTATTGGTGAGGGGGGTAAGAATGGTTTTGGTGTACCTGGTGTATGGGGAGGAGTACAGCAGGCTGTGAGAAAATTCGAAAGATCATACGATGGAGAGGCAGGTGTATTAAAGCGTGCTGCAGAGCCTGGAGGGGAGTGGTTGGAATATACCAGACTCAGATGGGAAGGTGAGGCAGGTGCATGTAGAGCGTGAGAGGGGGGAACAGCCAAGGTCGCAGATCTCAACGGTCGTGTCCTTATAGAAAGACTAGGAATATCGCTGTTGAGACGCTCGTCGGAGCACGTGTCAATCCTTCGCAAAATGGGTTGGCTGGGGTGCCGCTTAGGAGGTGGGGGACGATGGAAACTGATGTATGACGGAGGAGGAGATGGGGTAGGGTCGTTGATCTGGGTGGTTTTGTGATGGTTGCTCGGCGGGACAGATTGAGAGGAAGGAAAAACCCCAGGCTTCAATTGTAGAGGCGAAGGTTTCAACGACAGATATGACAGAGGCTCAATTTCAGAAACAGGCTTCGGGAAGGAAGCTGATTGAGTGTTAAGTTGGAACAGTCCACCACCCTTCTTTATTCCGCCACCTCCAACCTGTGGAGGCGGAGAGTCAACATTGAAACCATAATTCAGCTCGCCCCCTGAAATAAACAGCGTTTCGAAGCCCGAATCATGTACTGCCGCCGAGAACCCACCCTTGAGATAATCAACACTGCCATGGGTGACCAAGGGAGAGAGCACCGGAATCAATGCCCATGCTGTCACGCCTACATTGTCTTTATCTTTGAGATCCATCTCATCATCGTATATCACCACATTGCCATCCCATACTGACTGAGTAGATGACATCAGTTCGTCCCAAGATTGTTTGCTGCCATCTGTGGTGATAAACTGACGTAAAGCATCGAACGACTGGAAACCACCGCCAGGCTTTTTACATCTTTTGAGTATTAGAGATGGAATGGCGATATTCACACTATCTTTGAGGTGGAAGGAGACGAATGAGGTCGGTGTGCGGGTGTCGATCAGGAGTGGACGCTTTTTGGACATGAGGCATTTGTAAAGCTCTGCTGCTTCGACGCCTCGTGGAACTGAAATGTCAGAGCTTGAAGCATCAAAGCTTGAAGCATCAGAGGTGGCCAAATTCGCGCTAAAAGGAGTTGAAAAGTGAGCTGTCGATAATGGGGTGAAGTAGATGGATGCGGAGCTCGACAGGGGGCTCGTCGCGCTAAAAGGAGCAGCTGGTTCTTTATCTCTCCATGGTATGGCGGATGATGGCCAGGGTGATCGAGGAGTTGCATCGACATCGACCTTGGGCAAGGCGCTGTGTGAACGTATAGGCCGCAACTTCAAGTTCTGCTTGACACTTTTCCGCAACTGCCTCAATTCCTCCAGACCTCGTGCAATATCATCTGAACTACTGTCCTCATCCGACGTGTCGATCTTGAGGGCAGGTATTGACGGCGGCGTTGCCGGTGACGACTCGCCTGACGAAAGTTGTAATATCTCCTCGAACTCATCCAAGTCATCGTCACCGGAAAAAGACTCGATAGGGGACTCGGCTTCGAGCTCAATATCTTGCGGTCGTTTTTGACTGGCCAAAGTTAGATTTATGTTTGGCGGACGGAAGCGTTTGGAGGTAGACATAGTGGAGAGAGAAATTGCTGGGCTTGATAGATTCAGGGTGGCCCCATAAGTATGTTGCGTAAAGAGTGCCGTTATTACACAAACAACGTTGGCAGAGAACCATTGTACCGGATCATCATATGTGGCCTAAAGTATTCCCAGCTCCTTTATTCATCAAGCAAATGAACCCACCATCCATGTAGAACTGGCACAAGCAGGTTCTCCGATTCACCTGCTTCCCTTCAACAACGGACTTGATTGCGAAAATGTACTACACTATTTGATTAAGATCGCGAAGCTTCTCTTGTACCATCCTTCAATCGCAGCGCAACGATGTCTACGCTGCGGATCTCGAAACGAACTTTTTGTCTGACCAGTGCACAAGACAACCGTTGCCATCGTGACGTCGGTACCAGGGCAACAAAATTCATTCAGCCACAATTATGCATACCTCGGTGGTCTGTTCTAGGAGTCAATACATCGGAAATATGGTGGCGGATTGAATCGAGTGGGTCAAGCTTAAGGAAAACGTGTTCAAAGAGCATGTTGTTCTATTCAATGGTTCCTGTTGGCTATATCTGTTGCTCGACCACGATTCAGAGGTAAACTAAAGACTTATATCATATTACAATGTACACCTTCGAACTCCCTTTCGTGTTTCCTCTAGATGGCCTAATGATGGGTCAATGACCTGTTGACATTGTAACCATCTCGAGTACATCGTAGGTTACGACAATCCAGAGATTCATGTTTAACAACTGATTCGTGACGCTGTAGTATCATTTCTCGTTGCAAAAATCAAACTATCTGAATCGCAAGTTGGGAAAAAAGGATTTACAAGAAAGTCATATGAATTTCAATGCCACTGCCACAACTGTCTAAGATTTCCTACAGAGCCAGCTGAGCTGTGCATCCGATATGATTATCTCTAACACTTGGGATACGGCTGCTGTTGGCAGCAAGTTGACAGGTTGGAATGGCTGGCGTATTGGATGGTTTGCATGTTAGGTCCGAAGAACTCCTTTGCACGATTTGATTGACGAGAGTCGATAATCAACTGAAGGAATCATGGGCACGAAGAAAAATGTCAGTAAGTCACATGTCACAGCCGTCGGTGAGAAATCCCCATAAAGGTTGTTTGGATCGAAAGTTGATACATGTGCCAAATTTTCGACCAGTCTGTGCAAACAAGCTACAGCTAAATTTATGCTTCGTTCGACTACTCTCACAAAATGCTTTAGGGCAATACATAAAAAATCGCATTCCTTTCATACGAGCGCAATTGTCTCAGCCAAAAAAGCTAAGAGTTACGTTAAAACTCAATGTATTTCTTGGCTTGTTATTCACCGGACATCTTTCTTCTAGGTTCATCAAGGAGACGACTCACTGAGGATTTACGAGGGGAATCAGGACGTCGGGCGTCGAATCTAGAGATTGCGCCAAGTCTGAATGACGCAGAGCGAAAACGGAGTTCCTCTAAGCATCCAGGACGGTCTATTACTCGCGGGGGTAAAACAATTGTAAAGGTTCCGTCTCAACGTAAATTTCCACGAGATCCTCTCCCTCACGAAGGCCTGGAACCCTGCGAGGATATCCCGTCCAAGAATTCATGCTTTAGGCGTGGCAGGTGGAATAACAAGACAGGAAAATGGGAGGGGGAAAGATTTAGATCGCAAGGTGATGATTTTGAAGAATGGGAAGTGATTCACCATGCGAATAGAAAGATGAATCGTGCAAGGCGGAATCCAGTAAGCCGCAGCGCTTTCGGAGCCCTTACACGATCGTTCATTTTGCAAGGACAGAAGGATCTGGATCAAGCAAGAAATCGGCAACAAACTCAAACACAATCACTACGGCGTATCACAGAACTGTTCACGAAAGCTCATGAAACCTCTCTTACGATACCGGATCGTTCTGAAAGGAACATCGATCAAGCTAACCCTACTGGACTCGCGACTCGATTCACGTCACCGCCCCTTATGCCAGGGCTTCTGTCTTGTTTGCAGGAGGTCCTTGGACCTGCCTCATCTCCGACACCAATCCAAGCATTGAGTCTTAAATGGCTTCTGGATAATTCCAGCGAGCTAGACGATGTGTTTGGTGGTTGGAAACAGGTCCTTCTGGCATCAGAAACAGGTTCTGGTAAATCGATCGCATATCTCCTCCCTGTACTTCAAAATCTCAAGTTGTCGGAACTCGATGCTTCGTCACCGTACCATCGTAAACTCTCACAAGATCATCAACGCCCGCTCAATCCTCGTGCTTTAATACTTGCGCCCACTCACGAACTTTCGCGTCAGTTGTCTTCATTCGCGAAGTCCCTCCTACATGAGATTAAGTTGCGCGTCTTGTGTGCTAGTCGAGCCAACGTCAAAAGCACAAAAGAACGCGATGCGACGGCACGACAGATGGCGAGTCAGCTTGAGGCGGACGAAGAGTCAGGAGAGTTTGAAATCAAGGAACGTTCAGGGTTTCCTGTGGACGTCGTCGTAGGCACGCCTATGAAACTGCTTGAGATGGTGAAAGGAAGAGGCTGGGATCGTAAGGAGCCTGATGCCGACGATGCCGACGAAACCGTCGAGGATGGACCTGCTCCGAAACTCAGACGAGGCAGAGATAAAGTTGTTGGATTTGGGAAATGGCGGAACAAACCAGAGATGGGTTTGGCTAACGTTGAGTGGGTGGTTGTAGATGAGGCAGACGTCTTGTTTGGTAAGTTTAGGAGCAATTCTTTATCGGACCTTGGTCTAAATCGAGCTTTACAGATCCCGACTTTCAAGAGACTACACGCCAGCTTCTTGCAGACATAAGTGCGGCGCGCGGCCGCCCGATTACTCTCAATCCTGCCCCATCACTGTCTCATCCTTCCAATACGCCTCCCGCTTCGAAACCTCTACCTTATGATTATCCCTTCAATCTCATCCTCACCAGTGCAACAATCCCGGCTTCTCTTGCCGCTTACCTTGATACCCATCATCCTAAAATGATGCGCCTTGCCTCACCGCGCTTGCATCATCTTCCTAAAACCGTTCAAACCGAATATGTGAACTGGAGCGGTGGGAACAAACATGCTGATATAGAACGCCGAATACGGCGCGTCTGGGCCGAGGATTCATTGAAGACGAACGTTAATGAGAGCTCACAGCAACTGAGCAAAATTTTGATTTTCTGCAATAGGAGCAACAAGGTCGAAGAGCTCGGAGATTACTTGGACGAGCAAGGGATCGAGAATATTGCACTCAGCAGCACTAGTGAGCACAGAAAGAGAGGTTCGAACCATCACCTCGATGGTTTCCTACGCATACGAGACAAGGGCTCAGAGGACAGCTCGAGCGATGAGCAAGAACCTGCCACATCGGATGCTGTCATTGCTTCAGACCCAAAGGTCAACCCGCATGTCCTGATAACCACTTCTTTACTCTCTCGAGGGCTTGATTTCTCCCCCTCGATACAACATGTGTTCATCGTGGATCAACCGAGGAACATGATTGATTTCTTGCATCGTGCAGGGAGGACCGGTCGGGCTGGAGAGAGAGGGAAGGTTGTCGTCTTTGGGAAGATGAAAGGAAGAGGGAGCTCCAGTGCTAAAGAGGTCCGACAGAAGGTTCGCTCCTTGGCCGCACATTGAGTCGGCCATTCGGCCACTTCTTACCCGTGTGTGCATGGAATGTCAAGGACGGAACCGCCTCGTCTCACTATACTATTCAATAACGAATTAATGAACTAATTCATATAATTAAGGGGTTTTGAACATCATTAAGCAGATTTCCTGCGCCTCCTAGTGCATCGTAGACTACAGTCATTTTGAGAGCCGTACTTAGTATTTACACAAATCTGATGCAATTAAAATATCTCTTGAATATACATGGAGCAGTACCTCGACTTGCTGCCTGTGCAGGGTCTCCAACGAACTCCCACAGCCGGTCATCCCGGCTCATCCGTGTCACAATGTTTTGTATACTGTAATCCATCCATACCATCCATCCCTTCTACATCCAAAAATTTTATTCATTGACAACAGATGTTTTTATATGACTCAAATCTAGTCAAGTGAGCGTTAATTTCCTTTTGCTTCGTCATCCCACTGAGGTATTTATAAACGAATGGATACTTTGGTGACTATCATACACACCAAGAGATCAAAAGTCCTCGTACATCCGATAACCTACAGAAATTTTCCGTCCACTGCATTTTCAATCAGTCCAGCAGAGGTTTTAGCATCCAAAAACAGTTCGCCCATTTCACCAATGTCTTCCACTTCAATTTGGGACCGACCCTTCAGTGTCGCCGAAATCGACGCGGGTGTCAATAATTGTAAAGCGTATCTAGTGCAAGTAAACATTGAAAATGGCACTGTACAAAAGATAATTATTGAATACCTCAACGATGTCCTTTCACCTTCAGCAGCCAGCTTCTCTAGTACTCCGGGACCGAGCTTGAGGCCTTCGACGATGGCTCTGAGGTTCACAACTTTGCCGACTTGCTCCCGAGAATAACCCTCGGTTTTGACAATCATACATCTGAGGCAGATGACGTTGAGACGGCACTTGACGAGTTGCTTGAGCACTTACCGGTCAAGGAGGTCTACGGGGATTCCATGCGGTGACACAATATCGGTTGTCCCACGAACGAGGGAATTGCCCCTGTTTGTAGCAAGGATGACAGTCGGTGCCATCGGAGATTCCAAAAGCGCGTTGAGATACGTGAAGCATTCAATGTCAAGCATATGAACCTAAAATCAACCATGATGTGAGTCTCAGTAGCTACCCAGAAGGAAAGCCAGATGCATACTTCATCGATAAAGACCACGCCAGGCACAACCTCTGCGACACCCTGGTCAACGTAGCCTTTCACGATTTTATTGACCTCCCTCCTTAGTTTGTCCGTCACTTCTGTCCTACCACTCTTCACCAGACTGCCCATTACACTCATGATATCCTGGCCACCCTGAGGTCTCGCATTTGCCGAATCAAGGTCTCCCAACGTCACGTCTTGTACAAGCTCCTTCCGCTTGTGTACTTCTCCTTTGGGCAAAGGAACGTATGTTTCCGACTCGAGGTCGTACGAGGAAGCGTAAGCATCTGATCTACCTACGCGCTGCGCTCTTGTTTGTAACAAAAAAAAAGTGATGGTAAAAAATTCACCTTGACAGCGCCGGTCTGTTGTTCAATGTAGACGACATCACCGACCACGATTTTCTCTTTAAGGATTGCCTCGTAGATGCTGGGGTCAAGTCGTAACTGCTTAGTCCCTTTAACTGTCTTGAGACCAATGATAACGTGAGAGACAGTCTTTCCATAGCCGCTTAGAGGATTCTCGGATTCGGTCGGCGTCATTTCTGTTACTTCGCCTTCATAAACCTCTTTTGTTTCCTTTATCCGTAGACCTAATCAAACCGTTAGTTAAAGTGCCAACAAGGATGGACGAAAGTTAGCTCAGGTGGCTCCAGGTAGTCCTGGACGCGAGCACTACGATGAGGTATTATACTTACCGATGGCCCTACGAAAAGCTTCCGCTAAGACCTCCGTCTTTTTCACCTCGGTGCTGTACACTTCTGACCCGACCATCGGACAAAAAGGGACTTTTGAGCCCAGTTCATGCGATACTGCCAATGCCAATGCTGTCTTTCCTGTACCAGGCGCGCCGACCAGAAGTAACGCGCGTCCAGAAAACTTGCGCGATTTAATTAGATCTACAATGACTCCACAAGCCTATTGTACTTCAGTATTAGTACTATATGATTGCTCAGTACCATACCTCGCGTGCATTGGTTTGACCGATGAACCCAGCGCCGTCAATGTTAGCAATGCCATCAGAAGTTAGTCCCAATCCTTTGATATGTGAATGAGGTGCAACTCGCGACGATCGACTAGCAGACGAGACAGAAGGTGGAGGAACAGCATTATGTGCGACTGGTGCAGAGGTCGAAGAGGTGCTGGCCATCGTTTCGTTAGAAACTTTTTTGGATTATTGCGGCGCTACCCTACAATTACATAATACATGGTAAGACGATGCATACTTAGGTCACGCCTCAATTGCATTCATGTATCTTAAAATTGCAACTGAGGCGTTTATCACAACTCGAACGACAAGCACGACGACCCTCGTAGGTTTTGTTTCGTGATTTTAATACTAAGATAATCATTGAGATGAACAAATCACCTCGATTAACTAAAAGACACTGATGGTCATGTAGTTCTGACTCTATCCTCCTATGCGGAATACACCGATGCAGTAAGTCATAAGTAGCCATTGTTATGGTACTAGCTGTAGATGTCTTTATGGCGCTCCTGGCTCAGAACGAGAGCGAGTTAAGGACGGTATTAGAACAAGGCGCCCAAAGTTAGGGTAGTTGCGAGGGTTCCGACAATTTTCGATGTTTGGAGTAACATGTCGGGTATATAGAGACGTGATAGCATCCAGCAATTAGACCTGGTAGATCGTGAATCACGTCACCTCCTGCCTTTTCCTTTTCCTTTCACCAGCGTAAATCCGTCTTCGTCCACTTCAGGCTCGTTTTTACTTTGAGACTGCAATTGGAGTAGCTGCGGAACTTCCTCTTCCTCGTCCTCCTCATCATCATCAGAGCCGTCATAGTCGTCCTCCCACTCGTCATCTTGACCCTGGGGTGCATGCTGTACATCCGCCTTTTTCCCTTTGATATTTTGCGCCAGTTGCTCGAATTTTATGACGGAATCGGCCTTCCCAATCCTTGTCTCTTCCCACATACGGACGATGTCCTGAGCAACACTTTCTGCACTTCCATCCTCTACTATTGTTTCATATTCGTCAGCCATAATCTGAAGAAGGAGTTCTTCAATATATTGGTCGTCCGGGGTCTGAGACTGCTCTTCAAACGTGTCGACAATGACTGATGCGAGCCATGTGCGCTTTTCGGCTGCCCCAGCCCCACCCCAGCCCTCTTGAACGGCAATTCTCAAAATGCCCCAGATAGCTAATCGTGCAATCACCCCTCTTGCAAAAAGGACAGAAGAAGGGGGTGGGGCAGCGGGGACGTCCATAGTAGTTCGTGGTTCGAGAGCAGGTGGGAAAAGTTCCGCAAGTACGTGATAAGATATGATTTGTGATTGGTCAGCTAAAAAAAGTAGGACGGCGGTTCTTCTGATCACACCCAAGGACGCGTTGAAATTTCGGGTGCGTGTAGGTCTATTCTGCAACAATGACTGGAGATTCACTGTCCTACATCAGGTACTTGAAGTCTTAAATACCCCTTTTCACATGCTCAGTGCCGTCGCAGCTCGAAAGGCTGCCCAAGCCGCCCGCCAGGATCCCAATTCTTCTGCAAAAGATGCACTCCCCCTGGAACCTTCAGTTGAAGTGCCTCTACAAGCCAAGCCAACCTCTAAACGTAAGACATCCACCCAGAATATGAATTCGGCCAAACGAAAGAAGAAAGAAAACCGAACACCGAGAAAACCTAGATCTTTTGTCGAAAGCCCTTTCAGGGCTCAGGAAGATGTTATTTTTATAGAGTCAAATGAGGAGTCACTATCAGAAGATAGCTCAACATCAAATCCGATGATAAGGGAAAGTAGATGGTCACCTAGTACCCCTTTCAACCATTCTTCCGACGAAGAAGTAGACGTCATTTCCTCTCAGGCTCAACCCACAGTCGTCGCCCCATACAATGAGGCAGATACCCCGGACATCCTCTCTACCTTTTGTCCCACCCCGAACCAGAATACCTTTTTTCTTCAGTCAGCAGAGGTGTCGTATCTGCGTCTTGAAGGCGACGTGCCCCATCACGCAACAGTGGTCGCCCTTCGTCCGGAAGAAACGCTCTGTCTGCTAGGAACATACGCATTTTCCGTTCTCCAAGGTTCCGTAACATTTTCTGGAGTGACAATATCCTCTTCACCGAAAAAGTATCGTGTATTTGCACCGCGATCAGCTCCCCTGCATGTCCTTGAGGGTGTCGATGGTTCGGGAGCAATACCTTGTATTCATCAGCTTCCATCATCCATGCATACTACGATATCCACTCCGGTCACTTTGGTGCTGCTTCAAGAGTTGCGTTCAGGTATAGAAGGTCTAGGCGACATCTGCCGTACCTTTGGCGGTGTCTTTGAGCCTTCACGTTGGCAAAAATCGTTCACACATCCACTCAAGCTTTCTGGGGTGCATATGGTAAGCTGTAACATTTCGAAGCTCTTTCACACATTTATACCAACTATGCACAGGTTCTTTCGCAGACAAAGGATGTTCAGGTTTTTGAACTACCTGTCTCATGGCGGCGAGCGCTTGTACAGAAATTCCCCACTGACTATACTTCCGTACATTTTGTTAAGGGCCCAAAGAAGTCCGGGAAGAGCACATTTGCCAGAACACTTGTGAATTACTTACTCAGCCAGTAGGCCCTGCTCATTAAATGATGTTGCAGAATAACTTAAAGCTTCAGATATCAGAAGGTCGCTTACCTTGAGTGTGATTTGGGTCAGTCAGAGTTTACTCCCGGTGGAATGGTTGCTCTCAATGTTTTATCAACTCCGCTTTTTGGTATATCGCTATCTTCAAGGACTTGGATTTTATGCTCATCAACATCTCCAGGCCCTCCTTTTACTCATCCAACGTTGCCGCACACTGCCCATTACATAGGTACGACGACTCCACGTTCTTCACCGTCACTCTATTTGGCGGCCGTTCAAGCCGTCCTCGAGACCTACCTTTTGGACATCCAAACACCTGCCACTTCATGGCAAAGCTCTGATGTTGATACACGCGTATCAGACTCCATTCCGTTAGTTGTAAACACGATGGGATGGAACAAGGGCCTTGGTGCTGATCTCACTTTGAAATTACAAGAGATGATTGGACCCACCGATATCTACGAAATCGAAACACCCTACGACCCAGCATGGCCCACTCCCGCACCTCGAGATGTAGATGTTACAGGACCCTCCCATCCCGCTAAAATTCATCTCCTCAAACCTGCACCTGCCTCCGTTCTCTCGACGAACTATTCTGCGGTAGACCACCGCGCTCTCTCCATTATGTCATACTTCCATGCGGTATTCCCAAGCTCTATACCACCTGCAGATGAGTTCCCACAGACAACCGCTCTGACATGGCACACTTCCGTTCCCCTATGCGCGGTGCCACCATTCGAGGTTGATTGTGCTCGTTCGTTCGACAAGGTCATCCTGACCGGAACAGGAACCGAAGATGTCGTACCTTCTGAGATAGCTCGTGTTCTTAATGGTGGTCTTGTCGCCCTTGTCGCATGCACACCAGGGACACTTGACTTGGATCATACTTCTGAAATTTCAGCATCGCGGATTCCATACACACAAGCGTTCGGAGTACCCTCACCAGCCTCGTCCAGATGCCTCGGACTTGCACTCATCCGCTCCGTATCGCCTCTTGAACCGCAGACACAAATGCATATCCTGACGCCTATACCGCCCAAACTACTTTCAGCATGTCGAGTTCTTGTGAAGGGCGAACTAGAGCTCCCAATCTGGGGCATGCTTGATCATAGAGAAGAGGGAGATGAAATAGCGGGCGTAGAAAGTAGTAAAGTGCCGTTTTTGCAGTGGGGTAAAGGCGAGGGTATTGGAGGAGAGAGAAGACGGATACGACGAAACCTGATGCGGCGGGCACAGATGTAGAGCTTTAGTGAGAAAATATCCTCCATCGTACTTCGTACTAGACATTTGGCAAACGGATGTCACCTTCAATGGGTCAGGAATCGCTTACACAATCAGGAGACAGTATCACCTTTTTTTTGCTTTTTTTCCGCACATGATTTTGTGACGACGTTTTATCTTGACCTATGACACGAAACGGTTGAAAACTCCCTTAATTGGTACATTGACTCTTGCGTATAGGAAGCGACCGCACATGACACGTCTTCTTAAGCCCATGCGCACCATCGCAGTTTGAGGTCCACCGTACCCGCTTGATCAATCAGGTCATTCTAGTAAGGATATTTTCTCACCCAGCGTGTTCAAGCTCGGACGTGACTCTGGCTCAAATGGTTTGTAGCGTGGTGTTTCCATACACAGGAATTTGGTGTGCAATCTATTCAGCCTTTGCAAGACGCCTTTGATGCGCTCGCCCCTCGATGCTGCCCTTGACCTTGAGCTATGGATGCAAAAGGTACATGCCTCCATGTGATGACTATCGCTCGGGCATCTCCCCGCATTTCCTTGCAATCATATTATTGCCTATCTTCTCCTGATATACTTCTCCCAATCAGTCAGCAGTCATAGACATCGATGCTTCTCCCTGATTGACTTCCTGTATTGTCCCGCAAACACGTTCTGCAGCGGATAAATAGGTTGCATCTAGTGTGATGTTATCGATTATCACTAGCAAGTACTTACATATCGAACCCCACCTACAGAATCGAACGACATCGTTATGTCTTCGCTTAGCTCAGTGCCCATCTACACCCTCAACAATGGAGTCGCCATTCCTGCAGTTGGTGAGTAGATCCTATCGCTTACTAAACCTCATCGAATTCTCAATTTTCTCGATCTTTCCTCACTTCCATCCATTATATCCTGGAAGCTCATGGAGCTTGGGCAGCCGATACAGACGAGGCGCGTCACAAGGCAAAAAAATGGCTCCTGACCGCCCTCAAAGTAAGTAAAATGTTCTGATCAAGTGCAGCTAACGCCTTATGCGTGCGACCTAGGCTGGCTATCGCCATATCGACACAGCACAAGGCTACAGTAAGTGGTCCTGGTTATGGATGTAACATTTTCATCTAGAAGCCTGTCTTAGATACCGAGAGATTGGTTGGTCAAGTTATTAAGGAGTCCGGTATCCCTCGTGAGGAGATTTTCATAACTAGTAAGCTCAGGTAAGCTTTGGAGTGTCGACGTCGACGCTTCCTTAATTAGCTAACTCCTCGTATGTAGCTCGCGTAACCAACATCGAGTTGCAGAGTCGTTTGAGGAGAGCTTAAAGGCCCTCAGCGTTGATTACATCGATCTCGCACGTTTGTCCTTTTTATTGTTTATCGTTCTACTGATACCTCCCATCAGTTCCTCATTCATTGGCCACAAGCAATGCCAATGTCTCATGGTAGACGATAACAAAATGTATTGCGTAACCCCATCCATTTCTTACTTCCTATCAGGTCATGAATCACAAAAGAATCCTGACGGGACGTGGAAGATCAGAGAGGACGTTACCTTCCATCAAGCCTGGGCAGAACTCGAGAAGCTCTTCCAAGCCGGCAAAATCAAGGCGATTGGCGTCAGTAATTTCTCCGTTAAAACGTACGTAAATATATATTGTTCCCTTATCATTTCAAGTCCATTTTTCGTAGTCTTGAAGAACTCGCTGAGACGGCGAAGATTATCCCGGCTGTTAATCAAGTCGAGTGCGACGTTAAATCTCATGGTTGCTAGACAACATGAAGTAACAGAACTTTAGACTACACCCATACCTCGTCCAGGAAAATCTTCGGGAGTATTGTGACAAGAAAAGGATCCTAATCTCCGCATACACTCCAAGCGGTCAGTTGAATCACTGTATACTACGCGCTCTTATACCGATCGGCATCTCAGGCTATGACGCCGTTCGCAAGGACCCACTCATCGTCAAACTTGCAGAGAAATACAAGGTTACCCCGAATCAGGTCACTTTAGCCTGGCACCTCGCTCGTCACATCATCATAATCCCCATGAGCTCAAAAGAGGAACATCAAAAGGAGAACATCAATGTAGGAATTTGTTACTTCTTCTGTTAGCCAAGTCACTTGACTGATGATTCCTATCAGCTTCCTGTTCTTGAAGCAGAAGATGTCATCAAGATTTCTGAATTAGATCGTAACCAACGTATCTGTAATGCTGCGGACGAGCACGGGCAAGTTTTTGGATGGCCATTGGAAAGGATGGGATGGTAGTAGAGTCGTTAAAATGACTATTGGCCAATAAAAGTTTTGATACTTGCAAATTCCAGGAACTACCATTAAGCGCTGAACCACTCGACATATTACAAAATTTTAAAACAATGCGACGAAACCGACGTATTTTCAGTTGTCATACGACCGTGATTACAATGCTGATTGTTACTAAAGGTACCTAACATGATAGTACTCAAAGCTCTGTTTTGATCTTCTGTCCACTTCCCATAATTTTCTCACCCGCAGCTTTAATCTTCTCCCCTACCGTCTCCTTCGAGCCTTGACCCTTTGAGTAAGCCCTCTCCTTCGCCCCTTCATATTCCTTTTCCGCCTCCGAATACTGCCTTCCCGCTTTTTCTTTCACATTATCGTAGGTCTCGCCGGCATAGCGCTGTCCCTCTTCAATCTTCTCCTTCGCGGCACGCTTGACAGACCCCCGGCATTTCGCTCCAAAACAATCACAGTCCTTCCCGGCGCAATGACATTCACCGCTGCCGCATTTACAATCCTTCCCAACACAATCGCACTGCTGTCCAACGCATTGGCCGCTCTGACCGTAATTCTTCAGAACGTTCCAGATATGCCACAGACGACCTTCGATTCCACCCTCAACCCCTCCAGCAATATCTCGAACCCTAGCCCACAACGCTTCGGTAGTGGTTCGTGTTTCCACCCAGCGGATGCGCGTTTCTTGAAGAAGACCTGGACGAGTAGTTGGAAGACTATCTTCTGGAACATTGTGCTGGCGGAGGTAGGCCCGAAGACGTGCATCCGGCCAAGATAAATAACTGGGGGTGACAACAGAGTGGTATCTGGAAGCTTGATCAGAAAAAGGAGCCTGATGTGGGCGGAATAACAAGGCACTTGTCTTGAAATAGCTTCACAAGTTCATCGCGTTTCTTCTGAGCGGCATTGCGATCATCAATGTATCCGTGCTCGACAAGATAATCCCGGAGTTGACTATCCGACCAGGCAGACGCCAATGTCGAATGAGCGGTAAGATAGTTGTCCCTGTGCGTCGCAGAAGATAAGATACATTGTGTCATAAGTGAACATTCTTGATCTTACTCGATAAGCTTCTGCATCTTCTCTCGCTTTAACTGAGCGTTACTCTTAACGATCCCGTTGTCAACAAGCCACTGTTTGAGCTGAGAATCCGACCAAGTCGAAAACACAGATTCATTCGCATCGTAATAGAATTTCTGCATCTTGCCGAGGAGATATTCACGAGAATATGGAGCTGGAGGAGCAGGTGAGATGATGTTGTGTGACACAAGCCAATTGTGCTGGAAGCCGAAAAGTGAATCATACTTTCAGAGTAAATGGAATAGTGCGACATACAAGATAGGAGTCGCTCCAGGCATGATAGACGGGATCAGTGACCTTGGCGTATGCGTCGTACATTAAACCGAGGAGATCATTGCGACTTTGCCTCGCCTGCTCCTCGACCGCAACGCCTTTGGACTCTAGATAGCTTCTCAGCTTGCTGTCGTCCCAAGTAGAGTAAACATAATCTTTCGTGCTATCTAGGGTCCGCGAAGCAGCGTCCGTAGCGTGAGCGGCGACACTAGAAAGACTCTGGGTGGCCTTGTGGACCGAATCGCCGTACACGGCGGTGCTCGCATGGTCAGCGAAACTGGAGGCTGCATTGGTATATGCCCGATACTGGGACTTGGCAAGATGCACAAGCTGGTCCCTATGGCCTTTGGGAGCGACTATTCCTTGGGAAAGAAGGAACTCGCGGAGACGAGACTCGTCCCAGGCATCAAAAGAATTTTCCCGGACATCGGCGAAATATTTTTGAGAGGAAGTATACTGGTCATAAGTCCAGGTAGTAATAGCATTCCAATTGTCTCGAACAAGTGCCTCTAACTGGGCTTGAGTGGGAGATTTTGAAGGAATGGGGATGTTGTGGGCTTGCAGCCAGGAGGTAAGTTGAGAAACAGACCAAGTAGAGTAGGGCGGTTGCGGTTCAGAGGAACCAAACCAAGACGAAGCTTGAGCTGTGGCGGCAAGGCAGAGTAAGAAAAGCGAAGGTCTCATTATGCAGAGGTCTCGGGCTTCATTGACTAGCAGTTTCTGTTATATAGTGGTCATGACGTCATCCTCTACGGGGCATCAATCATGACGCAGGTCTCAAATGTACAATGTGGCGTATTGTAACTCTAGTTATTTACACACTTTTGGCGCGGGGAGCAGGACATTCAAGTTTTTTTCACACTCAGCCCATTCTCTCCTGGCAACTTCTGCGTGCTGTGGGGAGCGAGGCTCAAAAACGGCTGGAAAAGGGTGCGGACAGCTTGTGATCTAACGACTGTAGTCAGTATCAGTCCGACATGTCTCGATTTGACGACGAACATTCCCTTTAAACGCTGTATCACTATCGTCGTAGTGGAATGGCAGGCCTGTCTTAGCATCATGTACTTCAGACCCACGAATGTTGAATGTCCAGAGCAAAGTGGCGATGTTTATCCATAGTGTCCGCTCAGCAAATGGGACCCCCGGACATCCTATCCAAGACTCAATGACCTGATAATGAAAAGGTTGCATCAAAATACTGACCACGCCGACCGAAACCGAAGGCACTTGTTTCATAATCGGGCTTCAAGTCGCCCTTGGCGTCAAGGAAGCGTTCAGGCATGAAGCGATCGTGATCCTCAAACCTTGATTGGTCGTGTTCAATCGCCCTAATACTACTCTAAACCAAGATGCAAAACGCATGTGATAATACTGACCAAGTCACAGAAAAAATGATGCTACCGTTCGGGATAAAATACTCTTTTCCCTGATACTCGATGACATCGTCAGCAACAGATTGGTGGGGTATCCCAAACCGAGCTAAGATTTCATGAGTTTGACCTTAATCTCTGCTGAAAATAAAGCTGACCTGCGGGACGCCATCTATGCGTTTCTACAAGTCCTTGTTTCTTCTGATCAATAATCAATAAAGTAGACGAATGCGTACCACGGACAATGGCCTCCACATAGGGAAGGAAAGGTCGGTCTCTGAAGGATGGCAACCGATCAGTACCCACAATAGCATCTATTTTCTGTTGTGCAGTCGTGACCCATTCAGGGTAGCGAATGCAAGCAAGGACAAAGGTTTGTAGGGAGACGGCAGTCTAAAATCAGGACTTGAACATCTGCTGGGATTTCGTAGTATTTAGCCAACTGACGGTTTCGATAGCTGCCTACGGTACCGTTGGATAATGGCTCAAGACGAAAAAGACTATTTAAAAGTAAACTCACTGAAATGAGTCCTCTGATCAGGAAACGTTGATCGCCCCCAGGTTTGTCGTCCCTTGCAAACTCAGCAGCCCATCTAGAAAGATGATTCTTTATCAATATCTTTCCACGAGGATGGGAAGTAGGCGTAGGCGCACGTATTCATCCCAGATGCCTTGCCTGTTACAGCCTCGTCGATTAACTTGTTGTGCACCGCATCTTCTCGTTTTCGAAATGCCTGCGCACGTATTCTCCATGGCATGGGCCCAGGAAGTAAATCTAGGAAGGGCATAGCATTGACAATACTTCCTGCAGGACCTGTGAGAAGTATTGCCTCTTCAATTACCTGCCAGGCGCCCATGAGTCTTTCTTTGGATGTAAATTAAGTCGAAACTTGCATCAAGAACTTCTTTAAGGTCGGGTTCTTGGCCTGTTGGACAATGCATACCAAATCCTGCCGCAAGGACAGAACTAGCGGTTATTCTGTCAGAAACAGCTTAATATGTTTAATTATATATATCATGACGAAATGTTTACTTACAGATTCATGTGATGAAACCACTCTGTGCCTCCATCATTGAGTAGCCTCTGAACATTGACAATCGCTTCGAATTCCTGAAGTAGTTCTGTCTTTCCCGCTCGAACGTCAGACATGATCCCGGCTGTCAGCTTCCGGGCAAGAGTGTGGTTTCGGCCTTCCTTGATGAAAACCCATTGGGCTTCCTTGGGATCCAAGTGATAACGCTGAGATATGCAATAAGCAGAAGATGAGTTGAAATACAGAACGTGAATTCGTGACTGACAATATAATGCGCAAGGGGACGTGACGAATGTTTGGCTGCGCGCTTCACAAGGAGTTCTTTGGCAACTCGGATGTCACCAATTAGGATGAGTCGCTATCGCGACAGGCATGAGTCAACATGCCAATATAGATTGTATATACTTACAAAACCCACTACGTTTAATGACACAATCCCTCCGTATTCATCGAACAATCTTCGGAAGTACGTCGCCAGATGCTATTGAGTTTAGGTTACCATTCTGTATCAAAGGATGAGGAGAATATACCTTGCCAGGGATATCCAGCAAATTTCCGAGAAGTGGTACACCAGGAGGACCTGGAGGTAAATTTTGGCCACCATGCGCGTTTGAACGTCCGATAATGCTCAACCCAAAGACGAAAAGGGAAACAACAGCGACAGCAGACAACTGAATTATATCAAGCATTTTTTTCTATGCTTTATTGACCGTGTCCGACACGCCAGAGACGATGAGAGTGCGAATCAGGTTGCATCAACACGAAGGCTTTATAAAACGTTGAACGTCAAGCTGTCGACTGCGACGAATGATCATCACTGTTCTTCGTGTGTCAGGGATGGATGTATCAAACAATGTTCCACACCATGATTGATTGCACGACCTTGATCTTTCAAATTTTCTTCCGATACATTCTGACGTATATGAAAATTTCCAGCGGTAAGTACGGCACTAGATAGGGTTCACCATTGGTCAGGACTCGGATTTCGGCGGGGATTAGTGAACATGTATTTCCTTTGAATTTACTTCCATATTCCTTGTGGCCATCGCGATCGTTCTCCATCCAAGTTCTATCTACCTCCGAGTGCAGTCTGTTGGTCGATGATTGATAAGACTGCGAACAAATATGATCTGTTTGTAAGAGTTGTTTAAATCACACCCTAGGCCTGAGGTACCTGCCCGTTAGAGACTCATTTGTGATATTACTTGGCTACGAGTATATATACCCTCACTATGTAAGTAGTCGCCAATTCATCCCAATTCTGAGCTTATACCCGTCTCATTGTAATAAGATTCTATCTTTCTCGTGTGACCGTTAACATGCGTTGGGATTACGATGATTGGAACATCGCGAGTGGAAACTGGTCACGGTCGCTACAGAAACAATACTGTATTAATCAAAGTTAAGTGTGAGGCAACAATCATTTGGAGGGTATCTGTAACATCTATATGAGTGTAATCTGGCTGAAGCACAATTAGAGCAAATGAAAGACAGTGTAATCCCGTCGAATTACTGACGGACAGTTAGCGTACAGATGTTTGGACAGAACCTTATTTCCCACTAGAGATTTCCACCGAACTCACGAGTAGACTTACTTACCTTTTCTTCCTTCCTGATTCCACGAGTCTCTGCTTGTCTGTAGATCGTTATCTCTCTCTTAAATCCACAGCGTAGTCTTGTTGTGTTTGCCACTTGCATTAGTCGACGATCGTACAGTCTTCCATCTTTTTTTTTTTTTTAACATCCTCTATGCTTGTTGTAGAATAAGACAGTAGTTTTAGTCCTCAGTCACTTTCTGTAATGTAGTTGACTGAGTATATTAATTTACCTGTAGAATAATGCATTGTCTGGCCACCTCTTGCTTTGTCCAACATAAAGACAATATTTTCCACCATTGTTCCACAGTATGTATATAAACCTACGTTGTATGATTAGCACCCTCAGTCAATTATACAAGACTGAGGGTGAGTACTTACAATTACTTACAACACAAGCTGTTTACTTACTGTCTGCATAGATTAAACTGATATTTGATCTACTTAGGTCATTATATATTTGGTCTGATTTCTAATACAGACTGATCCTTCCTTGAGAAGAAAAATGACTGTAAAGTATTGAGCAGAAGATCTGAGTTTCATGTGGTGGTAGAATGAAAGAAAGATGGCTGAACTTGATTTAAACATTTTTGATAGATGTAAGCAATATCATATGACTTCATGCAATATTTCCACAATATCTTAATCATCAATTTAGCTAATTATATACAAGTTCTTGCTAGAATAATAAAAGATCAAAAAACTGTCCCAATGACTGAATATTTTGCTTGGAATCACATGATCTAAATGTCACTTTCAAGCTAATATAAACTATGATCTGTGCCTTTGACATGGATTTTGAGCTCATTGGGAGCTTTGCCCCCAAACTCCTTTATATGCAGCTTCCACTCAAACCTCACTTTATTCAGTTAGGGCTCCAAGTATGGGTAAGTAACTCAATGCTCAATCCCAAGCTTCAACCTCACTTCATCCAGTTAAGGCTTCAGTTTTTGGAGCTCAAGGCATAATCCCATACTCATTGCATTTGGTTAAGTCCTCAGCTTTTATCAACTTAAAACTTAAATTTTGTATTTGGTTAGAG
Organism: Termitomyces sp. T70a; assembly: GCA_017657195.1. Lineage (NCBI taxonomy): Eukaryota > Fungi > Basidiomycota > Agaricomycetes > Agaricales > Lyophyllaceae > Termitomyces > Termitomyces sp. T70a. The sequence continues at coordinate 4,461 of JAGGAT010000192.1, read as the reverse complement.
CTTTGTTTTTCAACTTGAGCCTTAGATTTAGCTCAAATCACACTTTGTTTGATTAAAGCTTTGTTTTCACTTTTAAGACTTCAATATAGCCCAAGCCTCATTTTATTTACTTAGAGTCTTATTCATATCTATTATGAAATATCTATTGCAAGATTCACCAATAAGATAAATTCAAAGTGTGGAAAACTGTAGCAATATTAGTTCAAAACTGAAAACATTTGGCTTTTTCCAGAGACTTGGGCTGGATTGAATACTAAAAGGTAAAAACAGAGTTGAACTGAACAAAGTAAAATTTAAGCTGAATCTAAGGCTCAAGTTGATGAAGGAAAGCTCTAGCCAAATACAATGAGTTGAAGCTGAAGCTTTTGGGTAAAAAGACAAAAATGAAGTTGAAATATTAAAATAAAAATATACTAAAACTATATATGTGGAGGTTGAAGCTAAATTTAAGCCTTGAGCTGGAAAAAAACTGAGGCCTTACCTGAACAAAATGCAGTTGAGACTTGGATTTAAATTACTTGTACATACTTGGAGCCCTGACTGAACAAGGTGAGATTTGAAAGTAAAGCCCCCAACAAAATGCTAAATGTGTGCCAAAAGTACACATTGTGACTCATAATTTATATAGTAATAGTGAAAGGCTATTGCAAAAGTAAAAAATTAAAATGTTGCTAAAGCCTTTTGACAGAGAAAACATAACTCAAGTTCAAAAAAGTACTAAGGCATGGTACATAGCTGTGCACTAAGCATACAAAAATAACAGTAGCTGAGCATTCAAATACATTTAAGTTATCTGTCACTTGTCAAACTGTCTATCTCTGTCTTTAGACATTGGAATTGTATGCATGTGACCTTTGACATGCTATTTTTGTGTGATTTAAGAAGTGCTGAATGTTATTGCTAAAATAATATTAAAAGTTAGTAGCTAAGTGCTAAGACAATGTGCTCAAATTGCTGCTTTTTGCACTTAGCTAAGGTTGAAACTCATTAAACTCATTAATATAATGCTATTTATGTAGAGGTCTTTATAAGTACATTGTTATAATCTTTTTGTGTATGAGCTAGACAATAATCTTGAAGCTTGCTTAAAAATTGTTAAACAAAGGTGAGACATCAATAACTTTAGTCTCATGCAGTAGTTTTAAAAACTGCCTTAATATTTGGTTATTTTGTAAAGACTAGATTATATAATATTTAATAATAAATTCCCAAATTAATACATATAAAGCCTTTATATACTAGCTTAAGGATAATATTTGGAACATATGATTTCAATTAAAATTAGTTGTTAATAAATTAAACAAAATATGCAGTCATTAGAATAGTTTTTCAACTTTATTATTTAACAAAAAGCTTTATATAATCTTTTGTTTGATTTATTATACAATTAATTTTAATTGATAATTAAAATGCTGTGGAACCTCTGCAGCTTGTTACCTAGGATAAGTGGGGTTTTGGGCATAACAATAGATTTTTAAGTGTATTGGATTAGATTGGACTCTTATGCATACATTGAGTCTAATTAGTGGGAGAGGGGAGTATATAGCATATAACAGCTGCCTAAAGTAGCTTTTTTCAATTTTCTGATGAGGTGATGTGAATAAGCTACAGTAAAGTACCTGCTAACATATATGTAAATAAATAATACAAAGATGATGTAGGTGTATATATGAAAAAAAAAACAGGAGACTAGGAAGATTTGATTTTGTAAAAACAACTCTTTCTAAGTATGGTGTACTGGTTGGTACAATGAGTGCAACAGTGTACAGTATATTCAAGGCACAGTGACTAATCCCAGAATGGCATACATTTCATCAGTGCTTCAACATGGAGGAGTCAATTATGACATGAATTACCAAGTACATGTGCTTGAATTAGGCCAGTCTGACATGCAAAAAGGGTGTTGCATGCAGGCAGAGGAAAATCATTGAGCGATACCCAGGTGAGGTCAGTTTGCATGATAAAAAGAATCTCCCTTCCTCCCTTCCAACAAGACATAATGCCTGGTCATGCATTGTTAATTGGGTGCATTCACCATTAGGCCTGTGGATGCTGCACTTAATCTATTTCTGTTAATGTGAATTCATGCAAATGGAGTTAAAACAAAGGTGACATACTGTTGTGTACTAGTGGCATGAGATAGTATAAAACAGGCAGACACAAATGCAGGCCACAATCTATGGCAGTCTTCAAAAGTATCATTTCAATCCTTTTTTCTCATGTAAAGCTGAGCAAGTCAGCTGAAATTGTAATGTGGTTACTGAGCCTTTCATGCACAAGACCATAAGTCAGAACCTATCTATTGATTCTGGCTACAGTGGTGCAAAAAAGACTACTTGAGGTTACATAAGATAACCTCAATACTTATATACTAAATGAACTATTACATAATTAATAATAAGGCTAATTCTAAAGTAAGAGTACATTATAATAAGTACTGTAATGAGCATGGTCCATTACATACCACCCTCATGAGACCATAATGGGTCTCATTGAATAAATAAAAGAATAAGATAAGGGTATTGGGTGGGAGTTAGCATCCCGCTGATGCGCCCAAAATTTAGCTCAATGCTTTCTTAGTAAGCTGCACTTAGCCTTGTTTTGCGTTGAGCTCGTGAAGTGCTGAGGGAGTCCCGGGCAGGTCCCAATTACTCGGTCCTAAAGTGTGATGTAAAGTGGAGAGGATGTTGCCGTTGATTGACGGCAGGCAGTAAGAGTTCAAGAAGGACAGTAGACAACACATAATAAGCTTACAAAGCTTCTAATCTTTACTGTTGGCGCTAAGAGGCGGCAAGCATTGGCACCAGCGACAAAGGTGTACTCGTATAGTACTGTTCAAGACGTGGAACGAAGGCTGCACTGAGAACCTTTGTCGGAGATGGAGTAGGGCAGAGTTGCTAATTGCTTAGCGCCTTGAGTGAGCTCTTAGAGATCTGGACTTGGGTGTAAGGGTGCTGGGTGTAATTCAATTTCTCTCTACTGACAAATGGTAAGGTATTTATAGTAAGTGACGGCGGCAACTTAGTGAAGGGTCGGCAATGACTCTAATAGTTGCTGCTAATAAAATGTAAGTGAAGGTCTGATAATAATACTATAAGGAAGGTAAATAATATTCAAGGAGTGCCCTGCGGGCGGTTAGCTTGGGCACGCTGCCACGTAACATGCAGGGCATCAATCAAGGTCCTGACAAGGGTGGGCGCTAAATTGTAATGTGGCGTGTGGTGGCGGTGCTTGAAAGTGCCAGCTGTTGATCAGCTGTCATCATTGAGTCAAATATGGACATATTCTGACTCGAAGAGGAAAGCCAAGCCAGTGGTGGTCTGCCGATGGTGGTGGGAAGTGTTGGCGGAGTGTGGAAACTGTAGGCAGGGGTGATGGCCTGGTTTTCATTAATCATCTTGGTGGGGGCGGCACGTGCAGGTAGGGGGCGTGATGCATCACGTGACCGGGACACATCGAGTTTGGAGGTAGTCAGATGCTCCTCATAAAGAGGAGAGCCTGTGAGCTGGTGATGTCCATGACTTCCCATGGAGCAGGCGGCAAGGCTGACTGTCACGTGAGTAGTTCTATCATTGCCTGTAGATGTTGTAGTTGGCTGCAAGGATGCGTCGATGCTGCATGGGAGACTTGTTCATAGGGGGCTGCTAGGGTCTTGCTGCCTTGGGTCAGTGCTGGTGCGTTAAAGGCTTAAAATGTGTTGGGCCAAACCAGGGACTCATCACCGCCTTCTGACCTTCCTCCTCTAGCGTCTGCAAATGTTTTCCTCTAGCATCTGCAAATGTTTTCCTCTAGTGTCTGCAAACATTTTCCTCTAGCGTCTAGGAGAGTTTCTCCTAGTGGCTTCCAAGGTGTTCATCAAGTGGGTACAACAGAGTTGCATGGCAGTAAACACAGCATTAGTAATCCTAGATATGTTATCCTCAAGAGAGGATAGCCATATGAGAATGAAGCAAAAGGCCAAAGGCCAAAGCGGCAGCTTCAGTCTAATCACATTTATCACGCTGCTTATGGGCATGATATGCAACTTGGAGGAACCTATTAGGTCCCACCCAGTCTACCTAGACAAGCACAGAGGCCACATTATGTAGCCTCTATATCCATGAGGTCATGTGCAGAGTCTGCCATGTCTACCATTCCATCCCATCTTACTGCCTCAGTGTTGACCGAAGCAGGGGAAGTCAAGGTAATAGGGTAATCTGTTGCCTTGGCTGGGAGCCTGAAGGCTGCAATGTTGGTTGCGGTCTTGCTAGGCCCTGTCTCAGTAGATGGGTCTGAAAGGGTGGTGGTAACGCCACTATTGGTGGATGCTACCATAGCATGTGGAGGGACTGGGGGTGTAAGGGCGACCTCCAGAGGTTGTGGCTAATCACACAATTGGCAGAGGGGAATCCAAAGTATATTAAAAGGTAAATATAACAAGAATAGTAAGTGGGTAAATACCTGGCAGAGGGGAATCCAAAG